>CAEFZY010067989.1:0-64952 GCA_903066815.1 Brachyrhaphis roseni
TTCTTCTTCTTCTTCTTCTTCTTCTTCTTCTTCTTCTTCTTCTTCTTCTTCTTCTTCTTCTTCTTCTTCTTCTTCTTGGTTTTTACTGGTGGTTGGCAACAAACTTTTAGTAGCATTACCGCCACTTACTGGTATGGAGTGTGGTTCGTAATGGTCTATTTTTCTTTACTGTATATTCTACCATTAAAGAAAACAAATATGTATCTATATATATAGATATATAGATGAATATATAGATGTATATATCTATATATATATAAATATATAACTTTGTATTCTACCCACATATATTATACACACATTCACAAACACACCATCTATAATCAAATTCTATGAAATTATTTAGTTTTCTTTAAGAATCTAATAACTATTTGTGTGTTTACTCCCCAAATTCCTCCTCAAAATATCTAATGAACATTTTCCTTAATACTTTCAAACTCTCTCCTCATATATCTTCTTTCGTTTTCATATTTATGACATTCTAATATAACATGCTTTATTGTTTTATATTTTCCACAGTAATCACATTTGCCAGTATTATGCTTTTGAATTTTAAAAAGTGTATCAATAAGTCTTTTTCAAAACCTAAATGCAGACGGGATCTTTAAAGCGTTTTTCTTTGGACTTTTAAACTGCTGTTGAACAGCTAAGAACCCAGTCATTAAGAATATCTAGCAGAAATCTGAAGTTAAAGTTGTCTTGGAAAAAAGGGCTGGAGCACTCATTATTGAAACTTTTGGAGGCCGTTCCAAAATTCAGACAAATCCAGGTGGCCTCTTGCTATATGGTCATCAATGGTTCAGATCCTGCACTCCTATTCAAGCTACTTGGAAAATTAAGCGGCTAAAAACAATATCAGCAAAGATTAAGGGAAAAAAACTTTTGATTTTAATATTTAAAATAAATATGTAGACAAATAATTATACTTTGAAATCACAACTACAACACAAAAACATTTCTTTCCAAGTCATTTATTTTGTCTTTATGGGTAAGTACAGTATATCACAGAGTTCAAAAGCACAGTGGTTTTATGGGCTTCAAACTGACATTTTATGGGAGAAAGAAAATTCCACTTATGTGAGGGTTTAAGTAAGGGTCTTGTGAATTACTTTTGCTTTAAACACCAACATTCTCTACAACTACATGGCAATACTCTCTCTACATGAACAGAAACAGCAAAAGATCTAACAGGGGATTGATGTTACATCTTATTTCCTTCTGTGCTGCATTGAAATGTTTTTCTCTTCACTTCCTGACACCAGCCACAATCTTCTTCTTCTTCTTCTTTGTATTACTTGCTTTGGTTGTCTTGTCTTTCTGTGGGTGTCTTCTCAATCTGCAGTGTAACATCTTCTCTGTTTAGGATCAAGCACAAAATTCAGACTGTGAAAAATCTTTAGTGAAGTATTAGCGATTGAGTTATCCAACAGGGCCTTTTAGAAATGTTTATACAATATTGAAATATTCTTTTAGGGTTCATTTAAGGTTGATTCAAGTGGACAGAAATAAGTATTTGTATTTTGCCCCAAGAGGTAACAATTTGTAAAGGAAACTTTCAATTAAAGCTTTTGAATTGTATTTTTTTACAGTTTTGCACATCTGGAATTTTTTAAGACATTTTAAAACATCTCAGACTAGATGAAATGTGTCTATGGACATAATTTGTTTAAAAAGTTGCATCAGATTCTTAAACTCTTAACTTTGACTGGGCCATTCTAACACATGAGGATGTTTTGATTTTAACCACTCCATAGTATCATCGGCTGGAGTTTCAACAAGGTTAACCTCCACTGGGGTCTCAAGTCTATAGGAACCTTCAACAGCTTTTCATCCAGGATTACACAGTTTTTTCAGTCTCCTCGAACTCCAGATTTGTTACATTATCAACTCATTCTTTCATCTGAGCTCTGGATCTCTGCAGCTCCTCCAGAGTTTCCCTGGGCTTCTTTGCTGTTCTGGTTAATGTTTTCTCTGTATAGCCTGCCAAGCTTTGGTCATGACAATGGGGCCACACGTTGCCCTTTTGACCCTCCAAAGTGGCTCTTAATAAGCTTGGCTAGCATTGATACAGAACTGATCAGTGTTTTGAAATTTGACAGAAGTAAAAACAGAAATGTTTGCATTTTTCTGTTAATTTACTGCAATAGATGCATATTAATTCATCATCAAAATGAAACAGAAAGATGTTTTTGTCATTTTTGCCACTTTGTAACAAAATATGTTTTTTCCATGTATGGAATATTGCATGTAAGAAAATACTTGCTTTATCTGTAGAAGTTTTACAATTCTGTTTTAAAACCTGTACACATAAGCACACATATTACTGTTTAACCATAAACCTTTTTTTGTTGTTGCAGATAAACTTTATTTGGATCGCTTGTTCAATTTACAAGTCAGGCAAGTTCTAAATGAAATTTCTTGCACTGGATTTTATTTTGGTTATCAGAGTAATAGGGGCAGAGTACACATACATAGATCCAATGAGACACTACTTTGTATTGGTGTAATAAAACAAATTGACGTTTTGCTTCTACAAAAATTTCTGAGCCTAAACTACATAATTTCTGACGCCGAAATCTAAAAGCAGTACTTACAGCGATGCAGATCCTTTACTCTGCCCAGATTGGAGGAATTAAAAAATAAACAACAATTCATTAATATCAGCAAGACATCCTGAAATGTGTGCTAATAATGAAAACGTACCTTCAGGTTTGGGGTGCATGAGGTTCAGTGGCAGCTCCACTGTGACGTCGCTGTGCAAGAAAAGAAACCAAACAATTAGCAAGAGCTGCTTGGTAATCAGCTGTGATATAACTGCTGTGATGGATGATTCTTACCTGGCAGTAAGGCCACCCAGCAGGCTTAGGGGCAAGGAAAACATTATAAGATTTTTTCCTCTTCATTTAATCTTCTTTAATCTTTAGGTTTCTGAGACAAAAAAGGTGTGACACAGACTCACCCTCCTCCAGCCACCATGAGGTTAATTTTAATCTTGTAGGAAACCAGGATACCCAACACCTCTTTTTCCACACCCTGCCGCAGCCTGTGTGAAAGAGGGATTTACAGGATTTCAGGGATTAACAGGTTTATTTTAGTTAAGAGTACTACCATACGACATCATGGATTTCAAAAGAAGCAACAGCAAAACTATGAAGTCTAAAAGGAGCTTACATCCAAAGGTGTAAACAGTTAAAACACAACTTAATCCTGCTTTTTTTTCTTTTTTTAGCTTTGTCTGATGTGTTGTTTTTGCACTGACATAGTGGTGGAGGCCAGGTTTGTGTCCTCATCCTTCAGCCGTCCATCCAACGCCAGACCTCTTTTCTCCTTGTTCTCAACCAGAAGTGGTGTGATGCTCAGAGTTTTATCGAAGGTGCCGTTGGCTTCCACTGTCTCTCTGAAAAAAAAAAAAAGCCATTATAATATCAGAAAATTATATTAATTTATCTGTTTCGTGTGGCCTTTCCTAACAGTTCAGGCAAACAGTTTGGTAGATCTGGCTAGCCTTATATTTTTGGGGTAAATTTGCTTATTTGCGCGAATGTTCCCTGATCTGTAAAGCTGACTTGCCATCACTTTGACTGAATTTTATTTTCTGATAGGCTCTAAGACGTACCCAAACTCTTGGCAAAGAACACACTTGGTGTATTTGTCAGCTGAGTAGAGAACAATGTCGGTGGTTTGGTCCACTGTGAAGAGAGAATGAAGTAGATACATTTTCAGGCCGGGCCTAGATGTTAATCAAATGATCAATAAATCAATAACACAGGAACCCACCAGTGATTTTGAGTTTCTTCACTGTTTTGTTGCTCTCGTTGTTGATTTTGACTGTGATTGGAATAGATTCTCCGTGAAAGTAGAGCTGGAAAAACGCAGAAATTAGCTGGAGGTGTTTGTTTGGTTTTCATCTCTGTGCTTTATAAATACAGTATCTCAGTTTTGTAAATGAAAGGTTAAATGTTAGATAAGAAAAATAAATTTGCCCCCCTACATCTTTATCTATTGATGCTTCTAAGTGAACGGGTTTGTCAGACATCATGAAGCTCTTGCAGATTTCAGCCTTGGGGCCGGCTCCCACTTGAGACGGGGCATACTGGATTTTACGGATGACAAGGCGAGCGGTGTCCCTGTTCGGAGCACACAGGGAGAGATAAACATCAGATATAAACTCTAAAAACATGACTCAGACTGAAAACCGAAGCAGGACTGATAACAAAGTGCACTCACTTCTTTTCAATCTTTTCATCTGGGTTGTTCTTCTCCATGGCGAGATAGGTTTTCACCTCGAAGTCAACACCACAAGCCTGCAAAGAGACACAAAATGATGAAGGTCTTGCATATTTCATGACGTGTGGATTTGAAAAAGAGGCGCACCTTTCCCTTGTCATCAGGTCCGGGCTGCAGAGAGACTGAGCATGGCAGATTGTTGGGAATCTGGAAAAACAAAATGAAGCAGCTTCTCATCAAACAAGTCATTTTTCTTTACATTGTTTACAAATATTTGCTTTCAAAATGTCTGAATAGGAATTATGCATCAGTATGGTTTCATTGCATATCCATGTTTTTCCAAATCATTTAAATACAATTTGGACATATAGAGTAGGAAAATAATAGCACTGTTTTTCTTTCTATGAAATCCATTTGATTTTTTTAATTTGTTTTTTTTCTACGTAACTTCACTAAGATTAATTTCTTACATTTGTCAAAAAATTGCAGTATTGGCTACATGGTA
Source organism: Brachyrhaphis roseni (assembly GCA_903066815.1). Taxonomy (NCBI): domain Eukaryota; kingdom Metazoa; phylum Chordata; class Actinopteri; order Cyprinodontiformes; family Poeciliidae; genus Brachyrhaphis; species Brachyrhaphis roseni. The sequence goes on from CAEFZY010067989.1 coordinate 4,733, forward strand.
GCACAGCTGTTAACACTCAGATGATTGGTGGCATAAAAACTATTTAAATGAATAAACACTGAGCATTAACATTATGCCAAGTTTAATAAACATTTTTCAATTCTAGTCCCTCTTTTCTAACTTATTTTCAATTTGACATCAATGAAAATGCACTTTTCCCAACAGTTCCAGCAGAGTGGTTCAGCACCAGGGACAGAGGCATAAAAAGCTGACCCAGCTGAGGTCTTAAAATCCTCCCATACCTCAAAGGAGAAGGCGTAGGCGTTGTCCCCCGCCTTCTTCAGCAGGGTCTCATGCATGGTGCTCAGTTGCGGTTTGTTGCACTCAGGGTAGATCTGCATCTGCTCGAACCAGATGTCCTTCCTGAAGCACAGGCCCATCACGTCCAAGTCTTCACTGCCATAACGGAAGGCACAGGCCAGTTGCACGAAAGCTGCAAACATGACGACATTTGAACATTTATCGCTGAGTTACTTTTCTCTCCAAGGAGATGAGTCCAGAAGGAATCTTTTTTATGTTACCTTTTCTGTCACCAAAATCTGCTGTGTCCACCTTTACGACACCATCTGGATTTGGGAAGAGTTCTGATTAAAATCTTGACAGTACAACCTCAGAAATATGGAGAAATAAAAATAAAACACACACCAACTCTGTCCACTGCAGTCACATGGTCCACATAGTCTCTCTTCCCCAAGTAGAGGGTAAGCTGTCAGGCAGAGGCAATTAAAGAAGTTAGAAAAGTCAGAACATCACAATTAAAATGTTGAAGCAAGAGAGGGACACTAACCCCTCCATTTCCACTGGTCTTCTTGAAAATCCTAAGAAGAAATGAGAAAAAAACATGAATTTAAAAACCGTATCTCCTCCGTACTTATGTTACCTGTTATTTATTTACAGTCTTGCAGGATTTACTAATTAAAGTCAGGATGAATGGTCGATGTAATTAAGATTCAGTGGATAGCACTGGTTTCCCTGGCATTTAGAAGTAGACCCAGTAAGTCTTTATTCTGCTTTATCCAGTTAATAGCTAAGTGCGGAGCTGCTTTACCTCATCCTGCCCAGATTGCGAGGCTGGGTCAGGTGAGGGAGTCATAAAAGCTGCCGCCAAAGTGTTCTCAAATAGCCTATAACCCCTGTGCTCCTGTCTGAAGCTTCTTACCAGTGTTAGTGTCTGAGAGTACATTTCAAACAATGCATCACCTCATGAGTCCTTACAAACCACAAATAACACCTTATGGCACTTCTAGAAATATTTTCTTGGGATTTTGATATAAAAAAAAATTATTTCACTGAACAAAATGTTATGTGTTCCTTATTCAAAGGAGCTGAAGATTCTGATAAAGCATCATACAAATGGATTATTAAAATGTCAAATAAAAACTTAATATATGCATTTTAAATCAGTTGCTGCAGTGAAGTTTGTGAAAAAAATGATTAGATCCAAAGTTTAATCTTAAACTTTACATGAAAACAGTTTCTACTGAAAGCACCCAATCACAATGATGTACAAAAGTATTTATGCGCTTTTATCTTTATTCGTGGTTCATCATGTCACAACCAAATTTGATAGATTAACAGAATGTAGTGGAAAAAGTGAAATAAATAATGCTTACTTTGCCATTTCTGGAAGATGTTTCAAAGTTTCCTGTGGAGGATAAGACAAAAAAGGTCAATTTAAGTTATGAAAAGGTCACTCTGTTGGTCATAAACTGCATTTAAAATACTGATTGTGTGCCTTCTGTCAGGTTTTTGGCAGTTGTGGTGATATTTCTTTTCGAGAGGCCGCAGGAGGTTAATCTTTTGCGATAAGATTACGCCACTGGTGTTAAAGGCCAATGCCAAAGCTGTTATTCTTTCAGCCAGCTGGCTCCAACCTCGTAAACATACGCATCGGGAAAAAAACCAAACAAAAAGACAGTTTACATTCAGCACAGTCTGTTCTCTCACAGTTAAAGAGAGCCAACTGTGGGTTTTTCACAAGAATTGATTAAGTGATTAAACATCTAAATGTGTATCTTTAGTTGGTATTTTTGGAGACATGAGTCCTAAAAGAAGAATTACAACTACTCACAACAGACTATGAGGGGACATGCTTCAAATTGTGTCTTTTAACAGGAGTTTCATCTTTATTTAATAAAAAAAATGGCATGAACGAATATGTTGCATGTAGTTTTCTGCACTGTTGATTAGATAAATACTTTTACAACCTGGGAAAGACCAAAAAAATATATTTTCAAGCCCTATAATTTACAGAGGATTTACTTTATTTTTTGATACATGTGTACATCAGCAATAAATGCTCAAATTCTTGAAGAAGTTTGCAGTTAAGCCTTTTAACAAAAAGTATAAATTTTCTCAAATATCTTGCACTAATAATTTTGTTATTGATTATAGTGATGAGAGAGATAAGTGTGAAGATTTCAGGCTGAACCAAAGAGGTGCAGAACATAGGTAACACAGACACACACACAAGTATACAAACAAAAATGACCCTGTGGTTGACAGAAATAAAACTGAACCATTGTTAGACTAAAGAAAAGTCTTTGCTCAAAGATTTTTTTAGAAGTTAAAATTTTTACACTAATATTTGGCTGTGCTACTTTTTGGTTTTTGTAAGGAAAAATATGATATTGTTATTGGGTTTGCCCATCTTTTGGCTGCTGAGAATGTTGAAGTCACAAAGATAAGCCATAACTTTACTCTGAAGAGAAGAATCTCACCACAGAAGAAAACTAAAATCTACTTTAATCTGAATACAAGTTCAAACTGACCTCGCATGGCCAGATTATCACTCTGCTGTGACTAGTAAGCAATCACATATTTGACCTTAAGACAGTTTATTTCAACTAACACTTATGACTTCAGGATATCAGAAAATGAAAATAAGCCAATAAAATTACATATTGTGAATGTAAAGATGATTATATGACATGTAGTAAAAAAACACAACTAAATGTTTAAATCTGTTGTTAAATTATTAATGTCAGCCTGCTTTGGATTTAATGCAGTAAAAGACATAATTAAATATTACATTTATATAGGTATGACATTTGTATAATGAAGATCATTTTTGTTGGTTTTCACATGCAATAACAATAGATTTGCATTTTTTTGATTAAATACACCACTTAGGTCATTATCAATTTACCAAACTTGTCAGGGTGATAACGTCTGTATTCCTAAAACTTGCAATTGTCTACAGTCATCTGTCTTTCAAATATCCACATTTTTCAGTCCTAGCATCAACTAAAACGCTCATAGATCTCTGCGTATATGTAAATATAGCGTAAATCATGAGTATTAACGCTACAAGAAGGTCTTACCTCAAGTTCTTAGTGTCAGTGTGTGTCAAGGTGAGTTGAGAGTGTGGCCAAAGACAGGTGGTGTCCCCTTATATACCATCTTGCTGTCTCGGTTTCAGAGTTAACAGCTACATTGCTGTCGTTGCCTCCTCCATAATCCAATTAAGGAATCAGCCCAAAGCTTATTTTGGGCTACAAAGAGTTTAAAAATGTCACTCAGATAACCCAGCAGCCACCACATAGCATGGTCATAGTAGGTTGCTAATCCAGCCTGCTATTCACTGCAGAAGTAACTAATCCAACTATAAAATACACATTTACTTAGATAGGACAATAAATCCCTATCATTTCACTTTTAATGTTTGTAGTGTTTTAGCGTTGTACAGATTAAAACTTCTTTAAATAGTTTGCAGAAAAGTATGTCTACTTAGAGTTTAATAATAGCATTTAAAGCTGTTATTTTTAGTCTGACCTGTGCTGGAAGTCATGTTGCATTAACCAAAAATAAGATAGAAGGAATTCATGGAAATGTTTACAGAACTGCCAATAAAGACAGACAAAGGCTAGAAATGTAAAGTCCAACAAGATCCCGTCGGTAAGTGGTGAAAAAATAGTCAAAGCTATGTCAAGTGGAACGAGCCTGTTGGGTTTGGGATCAAAGTCTGAAGAAAGCAATTAAATAAAGTCTAACGAAAGGTTTAAGTGAGTCTGTAAATTTGGGGTCTTCTGTGGGGCAGTGTGGAGTTTCCCTGTAGTTAAGTCTATCTGACTGAGGCAGATTAGCAGCTCCCAGTCACGTTACAATACGGATGATGGAGCCTTGACAGAAACATCAGAGTAAGCTGCCTTATTCAGCACTGTCTTAGTGAAGGGTCAAAGGTGAAATAGGATCAGTGGTGTTTCCCTTCAACCCTCAAAATACCACAGTTAAAGAAATGACGACAAGCTATTGATAGAGTTTTAAATGTTGGAAATTATTATTAGTAGTAATATTCATTTTAATGCAGTAGGTTGTATTCTTGGAAAAAACTAAATTTCAAATACTTTTTTCCTCAAAAATGAAGGAAAGCTAATTAAGTTATAATTTAGCTACTACAAACCTCTGGGTTCAACATGGCTGCCCCACAAACCAAATGCTGCAGTATTACATCAAAGGCTTAACTGGAGGTTAGGGCAAACATGGGACTCAGCCCAAGTTGAGCCGATGATTTATTGGAGTCATCAGTAGTTTAAACTATTTATTTTTCCTAAGAGAAAATAAAACCTTAAGTTAAAAAAAAGCTGTCTGCAGTTTAATCTCAAACATTACATGAAAGACTTGCAGATAAAACTAACCATTTGCAGCGCTTTGCATTTATATTTTACACATCTCACATTACAAATAGTGTTTTCTTAAAATTTTACATGGTAGATTAGAACTAAATCTAAATTGTGTGTTGTGTATTTGTATTCTGCCGCAATTAATCGAAAAATTTGTGCAATCACCTTTCTACAAAGGTCTGTTAGAGTTTGACTATTTTTAATACAAAATTACATTTTGACCATTTTTCTTAAAAAAACCCCAAAAAACTCTGGCCATATTTATAAAATTTTTTACATTCAAGAACAAAATACAAGAAAGAAAAGTATGTCCTTCTCAAAAAATAATAAAAATATATTAATAATCAGACCCTTATCGTTGCTGAACAGCGTTTTGAATGATTCCGCAGGCATTGTAACGATTTATCTTAGGTCTTTTAAAACTCATACTAATGTTTTTATCAGCAGACATGGTGACAAATTCTTGTATTTACTGCCATCTAGCGGATCCTATTAGAAATGTTCAATCAATTCTTTCAATTATTTTTATGTGTTACAGATTATTTGTATCTTAGCTTAATTTTAAGGTTTTTATCCAGGTCTTAAATTATGTTTTTTTAAAAAAGCGAGTTTAAACAAAGGGAAAGTGATTTTTAAAAAACATTTTCTTTTTATAATTATAATAGTGTGTGGCAGGTTTTTCTATGAATTCAGTCAAGTGGCAGAGATTAGAGTTCTGTTCGCAGCAGTAATAGCAGTAGAGCCATTGTTTGCTTTAATACTAACGTAGCTGCTGTTAGTTTTGACGTCAGGTGAGTGCAGCGCAGCACGCCCCTCCATCCCGGTGCAGAGCAGAGGACGTCTGGTGCGCACTGAGCGCGCCGTCCGGCCCGCCCGGACACTGCAGTGGAGGTACCGAGCCATCGCTGCGGCAGCTCGCTCCCGACTCTACTTCCCGCTACAGCCGGTCCGGGCCGGGACAGAACAGGGGGGAAGAAACCGCTGGGAGCCATGGCCGAATCCAACATGCGGTGGGGGATCCCCCGTCTGCGCCGGGCCGCGGTAAGCTCCACCGGGAGGTGGGAATGTGGGAGGCTTCAGACTGGGCGGTGAAGGATAGCTGCAGCAGCAAAGAGAGATAATACTGTTTTACACTGCGACACCGACGGCGTGATGTGTTTTTAAGACGCAATACATTTTTAGCACGCCTGTCTCCTAGAGGCTGCGGAGTGCAGCTCAATGTCAATAAGTCTGTGTTTGGTGTAGGACAGGCCAATGACAAATGTGCTTGGTTTGGTCGAGAAGGTGCAAAACAAAAAGCTTTCCTGGGAGACCAAAGAAATGAAGATGTCGTTAAAACCTTGTTTGTGTATTAAGTCAAATCAGCCTCATTGATCTTTACATATTGCACAGTTGTGCAATGCTGAAGTTTTGGTTACATCATCATGGCTGCTGGGTGAGCAAAAATAAGATTCACAATTTGAACTTAAGTTGGTTTTCCTATAAGAATGAAAGATTTAGTAGATTTTGCTGCCAGTCCACATTTTATTTGTAAAGGTGTGTTTATAGGTGGACAGTGCACTTTTAACATGGCTTTCAATATTTTTACAAATTAAACATGACTGGTGTTAATTTGCATTCAGACCTCTTCATTCTGATATCATTAAATACAATTCTGTTGTCACCTAATTGGCAAATAATGCACAAGTATTTGTCTTAGTGTAAATATAGCTTTTCTGCGAAGGCCTCAAAGGTTCAGTAGAGAGCAAAAGTAAACAAAAAGCATAGTGAAGACCAATGAGCTCTGCAGACAGGACAGGAATAATGTTACAGAAACGTTTACAGCAGAGAAACATTACAAAACAAAAGACCAAAAAGCATCAAGATTTTAACACGACCTATATGGAGGAGACAGCAAACGTGGAAAAAGATGCTCCGATCAGATGAGACAAACTGAACCTTTTGGTAGTCGTGCTAAACATTATGCATGGCCTCATCATATTGGGGGCTTAGAGTGAATCAGAGTGTGAAAGGAGCTAAATTAATTGTAACCCTGGATGAAAAACCTTCTGAGGATCTGTGACAAGAATTAAAAATTAATGTTTACAAATGTCCCCTATCTACGGAAGAAGATTAGGGCCACCGGAAAAAAAATAAAAATAAATTCTGACTTTAATCTCAGAATTCCGAGATAAAAGTCAGAATTATATCTGTTCAAACTGTCTTTTTAAAGTAAAGCTAACTATGAATTCTTACAACCAGAGTTTTAAAATCAAGTTTCCAGTTGCTATTAAATTCTACCTGACGATAAGATAAAGTTTGCCCTGCAACTTCTGCAGAAATCTGAAATGTTGATTTTGAAGAAAAAATATGCTTTAATTTCTGCAAAATCTAAACTGTACAGACTGCTAGATGTTATGATTTAAAATACAATTATTTTACCATAGAAAATGCAGCTGTAAATCACAGAATGACAATAACTAACCGGCATTCAGCTGCCAAGTAGCTACTTCAAAGTTTTACAAAAACATTGTTAAAGTTTATTACAACAAAGAAAACGTGCCTGTTTGTTGGGAACTTGGCTTGACAGCTGAGACTGAAGGAAGATGTTTCACTAAGCAGCAGAGTGAGTAAGAAGAGCTGATTTTTAGAGGCGCTGAAGTGCTACAGAAGCTGAAAGATCTGCCAGACTGACATTGAAGGATGCTGATGCTGTGTTAAGCTTCACACTCTTTCTCTGGGTTGGCAGACTAACGTCTTCAGTGCCGTCTCCCTGTTTCCTGCCTGCCAGAAGTAACAGAATAAGCCACAAAAATCTGTTTGTTGTAGCTGAAACAATAATATTTTCAGAATAATTGTGTCTGTAATACTTAGAATATAAAACTGTGTTATGTTTTTTTTTAATGCTTGACCTGAAATTTAAAAATAATCTGTGCTGCATGTTTGTCATTTGGCTGACACAATCAGCCTGGTTTTCTGCAATGCAAAGCATTTTTTATTGTAAAACAAGTTGAAAGACAGAAAGATTTACGTATATCTATTAGTATTCTCTGCACAAAACAACACTTTCTTCATCATTGCAAGAATGTATGCAGCTTATATTTGGCTTGTTAGATGGACTCTGAGCTGAAAGCCCACATTTAATTTCAATGGGTCAGAAACTAAAGTTGTTGTGGGACTTGCTGGGAGGAAGTGTTGGGAAAGAATAAAAAATTTATAAAGAGACACAAACCAATTTCAAGGCATCAGATGCAAAATTATTTTTTTAAAGTCATGTTTGATATGTACAGCATTTTTACAACTGTTACTTGATTTTGCTCTAAAATGACCTGGAAAATACATAATACTCTCATTTAGAAGATTTTTTTAAAAGTTTGTTTCAAAGATTTTTGCACAGTATGACATTTTTAAGTTGTATTTTTGTATAGAATTCAGGAATTCATGAAAGTAAGAAATTAATTACTATTTATTTCTTTTAGACTTCTTTTCCTGGCAACCTTCACTTGGTCTTGGTGCTTCGCCCCACCAGCTTGTTGGGCTCCACCCCCAGTCCGTCCTCCAGCACAGATCTGGGCTTTCGCTTCAGCCAGGATGACTTCCTCCTAAAGATGCCGGTAAAACAACTTCACCGAATATCACACAGCATATTTTGCATGCAACACTGCATTTAGTTAATTTTCTAATTTTGTAAATGTTAGACAGCAACTAGCGAGTTTATTTTTGCTCTGTGTCTTGCAGGTGGTGATGCTGCGCTCAGTGGGTGACCTGCTGCGCTACATCGATGAAAACCACCTGGCATCAGACTTTACTGCAAAGGTGGAATATTGCCAAAGTGACTGGGTCCTCCTACGATCGGTAAACAGCTAACTGATGTTAATCCACCACATTAAGTCTTATGAAATGTCATCTGTTTTTATACTTTTGGGTGACAATTTGTTTGTTTATGCAGTCCATTGAGACCTTTGCAGTGACGGTGAAAGAGATCGCTCAGCTGCTGCAGGGATTCGGCTCTGAGCTGTCTGAGACCGAACTCCCAGATGAAGCTAATGCCATTGAATTCCTGCTCCACTCCCACTCACATCGATACAGACAGATGAAGGTGGCACTTCCTCACTGTCCATCCTTGTCTTTTTTTCTCTCTTCTACTTTTTATAGCAGTTTTTTCCCTATATTTTATGTGCATGTTGCTTTAGCGTTGTGTGTTTTCCTTGTTTTGTCAGGATGACATCCGGGGCGTGCTGAAAGAAGGACGCCTGCTGCTGTCAAACCTGGAAACAGTTAAAGCTGCAAAGAGAGAAGCTGAGGAAGAGCGGGAAATACAAGCCGACATGGAAACTGTTCAGAGGTTAAGCTGTTCATGTGAAAAAGTTCCAGGATAATTTCTTGGAAATTTTTAGTTTAGATTTAGTTTGAAAATTTGAACTTTATTTAAGCAGAGAGTTTGTTTGGGAGTATGCCTACTGTGTGTACTTTAGGCTTCTGGCACAGCTCAGAGACATGGAGGAGGCATTTGATGGTTTCTTTGAAAAACACCACCTGAAGCTGCAACAGTACCTCCAGCTGCTGCATTATGAAAGCAGCTTCCAGCAGGTGGGATAATTGATGTTTGTGCTCTCAGTCCCATAAAAGTCAATTTAGTCAGGCCTCTTGATTTACACTCTTGTGGTCTGTGTGTAGATGGATGAGGTGCTGGAGCGGATCTCGGCCCAGGAGAAGGAAATTGCCAGTGTGGGAGCTACAGTGGTTCAGACAGAACAGCTACTTAAAGATCTGGACAGTCTGGATAAACGAGCTCAGGTCATGAAACACACATAAAGATTCACTTCACTCAATGTTCAGGTGTATCTCAATAAATGACAACAATATTGAAAAGTTGCTGAATTCAAAAGGTGAAACAAATTTTTCAGGTTAATTCAACAGAATGATGTTTTCAAGCCTATATTTATGTTAAATGTGATTATTTTTTACTCACAGCTAATTAAACATTTTGAGTTAGAATATTACATCAGATCAATAAAAATATTTTTAATGTAGAAATGTGGGCTTAATCAAAAATTAGATAATATTGTTTCCCATTTTGAGCCTTTAAATTGTAAATCAAAAGTAAATAGTCAATAATAGTTGTTGGATGATTCTGCACTTGATATTCTAGACCAAGCCTGTCTCATTTAAAATAAAAAGATGTGGATATTGCATCTTGGGATGAAGCTGGAAATAAAGAGAGATGATTTTGAACCTTTAGAAAAATTAATTTATGTGTAAACAAACCATTATTGCTAGTTACTTGAAAAGATATACCAGATTATTTAAGAGATTCATCACACAAATTGGTAGAAAATTGGACTTCAAATAAGGCTTTGGTTTTCTGAAATCTGTTGGGGAAATTTTTCAAATAGTTTTTTTTAGAATTGTGTTAATGCCGCTAATAAAGAAGCAGGAGACAAACACTTGACATTAATCTGCACCGACTGAGCAACGCTGCTCTTTCACTAACCAGACCAGAAACACAAAGACCAGGATTCCCATAATTTAAACAAAACAAACTAGTGCTCACTTGGAAACTCAATTTAGTGACCAAGATCATGCAGCACATACACTACCAAACTGGCATGTACCCAGCTGCTTTTCCAGCCTCGTACTCTCCTCATCAAGGACAAAGTGGGATCAGTTGTCCTCTGCTGGCTGTAGAAACCTAACAACAAAAATATGCTGACACTGCTGCGTGCAAAATACGTCTTTCCAGACTATTTTTAGTCTACCTTCATCTACATTGTACATTTCTTCACACTAACTATTGCTAGAGTTGGTGGGCCACATAAAAACAAATACAACAAGGAGTAACACAGAAATGCGTTAGTACTTTGTTTTTTAACAAAAACTTCTTGTCTAAGTGACACGACCTACGAGGCTCACATGCTACGTTTGTTCTCAAAAGAAGAAAAAATGTCAGTGAAGTTTAATGTGATGTTCACACCCTGACATTGGGCGTATAATTTTGTGTACATCAGGAGGAGATGAATCGGGCCCAGGTTGTGATCCTGCACGGCCACCAGCTGGCTGCCAACCACCACTACGCTCTGGCGCTCATCGTCCAGCGCTGCAACGAGCTGCGACATCACTGTGATGTCATCAGCGCTGCCATACGCACTAAGCGGGCCTCGCTCACCCGGACACGAGACCTGCTGCGGCGCCTTGAGGAGGTAAATATATTACAATCATAAGCTATCTCGATCTGCCAATCTTTGTTTAATCCTTTATTTATGTTTGTTTGAAATTTGTGATATTTTCTTTGTTATTTACGAAAAGTCTATAGTTTTGTCTTGTTCTTTTTTTTGACAGGCTCTTCGTTGGTGTGATGACGGGGCCTATCTGCTCGCCAGCCAGATGGTGGACAAGTTCCAAACTAAAGAGGGAGCTCAGGAGGCTCTCCAGTACCTGAGCAGCCACCAGGAGAGGGCGCCATCTGTCGTAAAAAACACCCAGGACACGCTGAGCCTGGAGTTTGAAGCTATGCTCACACCTCAGCTGCAGGTAGCTGTTTGCTGTGCTGCTGCCTCAGTCGCAGTTACAAGATTTCACACTTTTGTCTCTTCGCAGTCCCAGATTACCATGGTGAAAGAGAAGCTGAGCTCAGTTCAGTGCATGATCAGAAACAGAGAGCAGTGTTTGAAGAAGCTCGCAGATGTGCAGGTTCGACCCATACAGCTGGTGGCGCCTCGACCTGAACCGGATCAGACCGTACTCCGCTGCAAGTCACCTCTCTTCTCCCCAAAACACGGTACAGGCCGCCTCAGATGCCTCTTCAAATGTTTAGCTTCTGTTATATTTTATTTGTTTATGGCACTTTTCTTCTGGACAGCGTAACACTTGAATTGTATCAAATAACAAAACGATTCACCGCAGTTCGTTTTGATCTGATCTGCTGATGATTTTAAGTGTACTGCGATTTATTTTTAATGTTGATGTTCCCACTTGCATCAGTATTATTTGGTGATCGTTTTATTTGTGTGGCACTTTCTACAGGTGTGGACTTCAATGCCTTGAACTCAAAGTTCTCATTTGATCTCCTTCCTGGCAAAAGAGCTTCAAGGAGAAACAACAGCCAGCGCAAGGTGTGTGTTCATTTAGCCATTGTCTATATAAGGAATATTTTTTTATTTTCAACTTAAGATTTTGTCCCATATTAAGCCAGAAATTAGTTAGTAAATATGCTAATTATGTTTCTATATCTGCAGTATCCTGTAATATTTACCACAAATGTGAAGATGTTGAAAAAAATATGTTTTTTACTACTGTGGCCTAGTTACACACAGAAACATTAGGAAGATACAGTTTATGTTTATTTTATTAGACATCTTTTTTATTATTATTAATGATATTGAAAGAAATAATATAATCACCAATATAGCATGGCGATCCAAAGATCCTGGGAAGCTGTCAAAACTGCACTCCATCATGATCTTTTTGAAATATCCGGATAGTTTAAATAACAACATGATTGATTCTACTAATAACCTGAAAATGGGTGACCAGTGTGTCTTTCAACTTAATAATGACCCAAAGCAAATGGCCAAATCACTAGAAACATCAGCCACCTCAGCCTCCAGAGGAAAACAAAACCTATTTAATGTGCTGCTTCTTTATCTGTGGTTGGTGTTAATTTCACCGTCTCACTGTGGGCGCGTTTTGTCAGATTGAGGTGATGCATGATTACCAAGGTAACCGCAGCTGCCTGTATGGTCCCAACCCAGAAACTGATTCAGAAGCAGAGGACAATCCAGAGCAGGTCACAAGGTACGTGACCCCTGACACTTCAGAGCTGATTTCTGATTTCAAATTTGACCTCTGCTCTAACCATCCATTTGTTTAATCTGCATCTTTTTCTGCATTAGGTTTTGTTTTTTTTTCTATTTTGAATTTAAGATAATTTGTCTCTTTATTGAATTGTTTCAGACACATTATGAAGGAACTGATAGCTACAGAGAGGATCTATGTTGATGAACTGCTCTCTGTTCTCCTGGTGAGTTTGCATTTTTTAGTTAAAGCAGCTCAAAGAAAACATCAAGATTAGGAAAAAAATATTTATGCTTCATATTTCTTGACTTAGATTCCCGTTCATTTTGCCTGATCTTCATTTCTGATTTATCAGGGTTACAGGGCAGAAATGGAGGACCCCTCCATGTCTTATCTACTTCCCTCAGCTCTTCGCTGCCAGAAAGATGTTCTGTTCGGCAACATGCCAGAGATTTACCAGTTCCACAGCAGGCAAGCCTTCAGGCTCATTCACACGTGCTCTCACCGGCTCCCACTGAGTCGTTCTTGCTTTCCTCTCTTTTTGCTCTAATCAGATCTTCTTGCCTTTTTCTTCTCTTGGATTTTCTGTTTAGGATCTTCCTCCATGATCTGCAGGGTTGCCTTGAAACACCAGAGAGGGTCGGGGCTTGTTTTCTGCAGCGGGTGAGTAGACAGGAGGAGATATGTGAGGACGGAATCAAAGTTGATCAAAAAAGCATAAACTAAGTAGAGTCTTATGTGTGCTTGAGTAGAAAGACAAATTCCAGGTGTACGAACGTTACTGCCAAAACAAACCCTGCTCTGAGCTGCTTTGGAGACAGTGCTCTGAGTCGCCGTTTTTCCAGGTAGTTACATGTAGCACACATATGGAAACTCTCTACTCCATTTACGTTTTCATCATTAAACTCTGTCCCTTTGTCATTTTTTTCTTTTTGTAACTCTCAGGAGTGCCAGAAAAAGTTGGACCACAAGTTGGGCCTAGATTCTTATCTTCTGAAACCAATCCAACGCCTCACTAAGTACCAGCTGCTGCTTAAGGTTTTAGAATCCTACAGAAATCTGTTTCACATGAATGAAAAAAACAAACATTTTAGGTACACACTGCAAAAACATAAAATCTCAATAAGAATTTGTGTCTAGTTTCTAGTCCAAATATCTCAGTACACTTGAAATGAGACAAAACTAAGTTATAAGTAACTTTTCAGCAATATAGAGGAACTTATTTTAAGTTTAATATTGAGGAAAAAATACTAGTTCCAGTGGCAGATTATTTCACTTGTAATAAGACACTTTTCCCAATGTAATATAGTTTGCTGAAAAGTTACTTAAAGTTTAGTTTTGTCTTTTTTCAAGTGCATTAAGATAGTTGCATTAGAGACTAGACCAAAATTACTTAGTAAGATTTTGTGTTTTTGCAGCGTATTATATCAAAGGTTTGACAATAAAGGTTAAGAAAATTTGCTTTTTTTCTTTGCAAAATTGTTACTGCTTGTTACATGCACTTGGTAACAAAATGGTCATTTTCTGTCAGATCAAAACTGCTTTACATAAGCATATACAAGCAAGGTAGTTACGTTTGTGATCATCCAAACAAAGTTTACAATTTAGATGCAGCAAGAAATCAGCTATTGACAGGAATTAGACTTAACTGGCCTTCAACAATTAAAACCAAAAAAAATTTAAAAATCTGGTCTTTTTCAGATCAATGAGCACACCAGAAAAATGTAAACTTCATTTTAATATTCAGGCAAAACAAAACAAGTTTTGCATCTACAAGGATTCTTGTAGATGTTTCAAAACATCTACAAGAGTAGATTTGTAGATTTCATTTCATCAATTTGCTGCTCAGCAGACTGGCTGTCAGTGACTTCCAGTTTTACTAGATTAGATTATGCAGAAGCTGCTGACATTTCCTGCTGTGTCTGTCTTTACTCAGGAGCTTTTGAAACACTGTGTGGAGGAGCACTACCGCTGTGAGCTCCAGGAGGCGCTGGATTCCATGTTGGAGCTGCTGAAGTCTGTCAACGACTCCATGCATCAGATAGCCATCACAGGATATCCGGTACCAGCAAACCAAACCAATAAACTAAACCGAGTTCATCTCATATAATGCTAAAAACAGCAAAAACATTCACATTCTTTCAGTGAGGATCTTCTTGAGCTTAGTAGTATTTGTGTCTTGGTTTTCAGGGTGATATTAGCCAGCTTGGCCGCATAATCCTCCAGGGGAGCTTCAGTGTGTGGATCAGTCACAAACGAGCAGCTGTGCGAATGAAAGAGCTGGCCAGATTCAAACCCATGCAACGACATCTCTTCCTCTACGATCACGCGCTGCTCTTCTGCAAGCGACGAGACGAGGACAGTCATGACATCTTCTACAGCTTCAAGTCCTGCCTCCGAGTTAAGATCTAGTTCTTGCTGATACTCCAGGATGCAGTAAAATGATGCGTCAAAGAAATGAGGGTGATGTTGAGAGTCAAGTAGTGAGTTGGGGGGAGGATCTGCTTCTAAACTTGGGTTAATATTGTAAATGAAGCTCATAGTATGACTGCAGTTTGTTTTGTGCAGCTGATTACTAATTAGATCTTGAGCAATCATTTTGTGGATTTCCTTCACTTTCAGTCCAGACTTTAAGGTGTGGATTGTTTATGTAAACTGCAAATAAAAGACTGGCTTTTTGGTAGTAACACTATTTTTACTGGTGCACATTGAGTATCAAATCTGTATTTACAATGGCAGCTGGAGCACTAAAAACCCACTGATAAATACAAAGCTGTGTTATATCATCCCTGTTTTTCTCTAGATGAGCACTGTGGCCATCACAGAAACTGTGAAAGGAGATGTGAAGAAATTTGAAATCTGCTACAGTGGCAGAGAAGTTGTTTATTTAGTTCAGGTATTTTGCTTTTGGTTTGCTATGTTACATCGAGTTACATATAATTTCACCCTTAAACTTTTTATTATTTGGTCTGTGTGTGCTGTCTGTCCTAGGCTCCCACGGTGGAGGTCAAAGTTGCCTGGCTGAACGAGATTCAAAAAATACTGGCCAACCCAGAGAGACTACGACAAGGTTTCTACCACTTAAATTGTTCAGTCCATGTCTTTACATGTTTTAAGCAAACGCCAATGACATAAAACTTGCAATCTGCTATAATTTGTACATGTAAAGTAATACTGCAGAACTACTTATTTAGTGTTGCAGTTTCCTTATAGAGTTTTTTTCTGCTCTATCAATTGAATGTGGTTTATAAATTCAAATTCACTTAGATGTAACCCAGGCGTGTCTGTCTTCATCTATCCTCAGATGAAGATTCTTCTCTTGCTCTCCCAGACAACCTTCTCTCTGACAGGTGACTCGCTTTTAAAGATCTCAGTGATATCCAAACTGCTGGTCAGATATTTATGTACACTCATCATTGATATCAATATTATATATTTTTTTATATTTTAACAGCACATTTTAGCCATCCATTTTCCAAAACATAGAATTGACTGCACAAGTTTGACTTAATGCTAGTTTTCTATAAATATACACAGCATTAACATTATGCATACAGGCTCAAATATGTACATTTGCTACCTCTAGTATTTGGATAATTGTCCCTCAGCAAATTGCTTCTCAACCACATACTGTTTTTGTAAACAGTGAGTTTCTGTCATACTTCCCAGGAATCATAATATGAGACAAAAATTAAAACATGTTATTTTTTTATCTATTTTTTATGCCATTTTTCAAATGACTTTTAATGAAAGTGCAGTGTCATCAGGATATTATTAACTGTATTTCTTCACAGGTGTTTTGTATTTTTGCATATGTTAAAGTAACAGTGATTGGTGTTTGCATGCCAGCATGTTATGGGTTTGAGGAATGTGTGTCATATTATGAAAAACATTTGTTATTTCATTTTTAGGTAACTTGTTTTTTTAATAATTTACAACATATTTTACCAACAGATGAAAATAAACAGCATTGTTTCCATGCATGATATTATAGATTTATGTTTTACCAAAAGGCCTTCATCGGAGAAAATTTACAACAGATCTGGTATCTGTTCTGTCAGATCTTCTTTAGTTATATTAATCTTGCGCTCTGAGTGACATGAAGAAAGTCCTGTCCATAAAATTATTTAAGTTAAGAAATTTCTCATCTTCCAGAAAGTGAAGAAGAGAAGTTTTTTGGTATGAAGTTAAACTAAATTAGTTTCAAGTAAAAGTGTGAATGAGTGATATCACAAAACTAGGGAATGCAAATAATTACAGAAGTAAAAAGCAAAATTTTGAACACAGAAAATAATTTAAACTAAAATTCAGCACAATATGCTTTCAGTACAAAGATAAATAAAATAGATTATGTGTTTTTTTCAGGCCAGTTTTAGAATTTGAGGACAGGTAGATGTCTGAAAATGTATAATGTTTAGCAGTTTATTCCAAAGATGTGGAGGATAAAATAAAAAGACAGTTATACCAAATTCTATATTACCGTAATTTCGATTATAAGCCGCACCCAGTACATTTTAAAGGAAAAACCATTTTGTACATACATAAGCCGCACCTGCCTGTAAGCCGCATGTGCCTACATACAGACGGTACACAGAAAGAGTTTTCAAAGTTTTAGTAATATACCTTAGCTTTTCTTTCCAAACAGAGCCTGTTACGTGGCAGCAACACGGTAGTAACACAGCACTAACAGGGCTGGTTAAAAAAACATACTGGTAAAAGTCACTGAGAGCCGTCTTCATCTTCCTCCTGTGCACTGTAACGTGTTAAGTTACATTAAACCTGCATCTTCCTCTACACATATATTCCACCTGCCTCACTCTTACATTTTCTGCTCGAGACCCCCTGGTGGCGTTTAGAAAAAAATAATAAATAAGCCGCATCATTGTATAAGCCGCAGGGTTGAAAGCGTGTGACAAAAGCCGCGGGTTATAGTCTGGAAATTACGGTAATTGAACCATAAAACATTCTGGGGATCTCAAAGACCAGATGCATTTCTATAGTATCTAGTCTTTTAGATTGCCTGGAGGAGATTGCTTGGAGCCAAAAGTCTTGCAAGACTTTTTGACTTTCACAAACAGGAGATTGATTAGAGACCATTTTAAAATACTTTGTTTGTGCTTTATGTAGCAAATGGGTGAATTTAAATTAATCAGAAGTATTTTTCTACTCACTGTTTTTCAAATTTTTCTCAATTCACTGGATTTGAATGAACAAATCTGCTACTTAAAGCAAGTTAAACTATACTTTGGATTATTTGCAAATGAAATAAATATACATGACCTTCCTCATGTGTTTGTGTAGAATTTTGTTTAAATAAAATAACAATTCCATATATTGCAGCACTCTAAGATATCTGTGTTTGAACACAGTTCGAAATCAGAGGCTGAAATATATGTTGTTGCAAAATGAGTGGAATGCAGTGTGAACCTCCAGAATGTGAATGAGGTTTGACCTTGGTTTTTGTGACACGGTGGATGTTTGTTTGCCTGTCCTGTTTGTGGTGCTCGTGTCTGTGTTTCTGTGGCCATGCGTTGTTTTTTTTAGCACATCAGAGATGTGTGTGTCGTGGGGCGCCGCGCCGGTGGGAGGCTGCTCAGCGTGTCTTCCTGTTCCTCACAGTTCCTCAGCAACAAGCCACGCCCACAAGTGCAGAGGGGAGGAGTCGACACATTCGAGCCCCGCCCACTCAGACCCTGTGGTTCACTCGCCTCGACGAAGTGAGTTGGAAAACTGCAATATTAAAGTGAAAACTGATTTTTACAAAATAATGACATCTAAATAAGTCTTTGCATGAATATCACCTTCTTTAAAATGAAAGACCTAATTCAACAAAGTTGCATCTACCAAGTACTGACTTAAAGGTGGTGACTATATATGCAATCACTTATTTTATGTTTCGTATTTTTACGTTATTTTACTTTTGTAGAAATCAGTTTTAACTTTTTTGTCAAAAAAGCCAAATTTTGCTGATCATAATTGATTTGTAGAACCAATAAAAAGGGTAAAAAATCCAACGCGGTTGGTGATTTTTTTATAGGCACTCTAATAGCTTAACAACATGCTGAGCAAGAGTTTCTTCATCATCTTCTCTGAGATGCCCCTCTTTTGTATTATTGTGAAATCGTCTTACAAGCACTTCAATAAAAAAAGAAAAGTGCTTCTTTCTTTCTTTCTGTCCCAGCTCAACATTTCAGACAGGTTCATCTCTGATCTTTGATGTTATAAATTTAGGAGGTTTAAATACTTTCTGTACAATGTTTCTGGCTTAAAAGTGCAGCAGTTTGGGTTTCCTCTTTCCAGGTTGGCCTGCTCCTGCTCACTCTGTGGCGATCTGCGAAGGCCTGGAGGACTGGGGTGCAACAGACCTCTCTGCCTTATCCGACTCGGATGAGGAGGATCAGCCCTCCCCACTGGTAAACTTTTCCTAAAGGGCTGGGAACAAACAAATTATATGTTGTTATATGGATAAAATGTCATATGATTTAACCACTTACATACAGAAAACAACAAAGCCCATTTTCCCTTTGGTGTTGGAATAAATCTAGAGATTTAATTTCTTATGTTCAGGTGGCGGGCAGGTACAGGGTCATGGTAGAAAGCAGCATGGCCAGCTCTGATGACATCATCTTCAACTGCGGCGATGTCATCCAGCTGCTTTATGAGGATTCGTCAGGAGTGTGGTAACGTGCCAATTGGAACAAAATTCAAATTATAATGCATTCATGGATATAGATAGTCTAAAAATAAAATCTTAAATGTTTGTTGTGCTCTGTGCTTCGTTTGTAATTTTAGGATGGTGAAGAATATCAGTCGTGGTGAAGAAGGTCGAGTTCAGCCTGAGGACTTGCACAGGATTCTGGGAGAGAGCTGCTGAGAGCCAATCAAAAGCCAGAAAACTCACATCATCCATTCATTTCCTAAACAAATGCAGGCATCTGATTGAGTCAAGTCTAACTGAAACACTCCATCAGCCGCTTATTCGACTTTAAAGAGCTGTGACAGAAGCTGTGTCCTGCAGGACGGACCTCAGAGGAATGTAAAAATTGAAAGCACATACAAGCCATTTTTATCTACCTGCTCTAGCAATGATGCAGAATATTTGGACTGGGCTGGTTTGGTGAATCCTCCGCATATTTCCTATATGGACTTTTATTTTGGATGTTGTATAAATAATATTTTCTTATGACATATTTAAAAAACACAAGCAGATAATTATGTACATATCATCTGTGTGCCAAACAGCAAAGCTGATCACTGCAGCTTCTTTTTGTGACATGTTTCTGAGTGAGATCTGCTTTCTTCTTCTCTGGAAAGCCCATCCTGTAACATTATAGGATGTGTTCTTCTGATGTGCAAAGAAGTTGGTACATTAACTTTGCCCCTGTATTCGGCCATAGGTGTTATCTGAGAAGCTCTATGATTTCTTTGTCCATTCATAAAACATACAATGCAAGATTGTGGGGGTGCAGCTGTGGTAGATCTTCCATGTTGCTGGTCCCAAATCAAACTTACCACCTCATCACATCCACACCAGCAGTCTATCCTGCTGCTGCTCTGACTTTACCTAGATGACTGAGCTTGCTCCATAGCAATAAATAACAACATCATTGAACAAAGTGATCAGTATGCTTTGGGTTCCCTGTGGAATATGAAGTGCTGATTCCTCAAAATGTTTTCAGGAAAGTGAAAGAAAGGAGTAGGGTAAGGCTGAGGTGTAACCAGCTTGTATGTTTGGTTCATATTACTCATTTTTAATTGTAAAAGTGCAACTTATAAAGAAGAACTTTAGAGTTCATAACCTCAGTTTGCATTTTGTGATTACGATTCCTTCTGGTTGTACATGTCTAGATATGCAAACAGATCATTGAACAGATCATTGTCCAGAAAGGTAGTCATGCAGTAATATCAGGTTTGACGTCAACCTGACTGGAGGTTTTGTACATTTATTGTAACAGAATCTCTTGTCAATGGAGGTAAGCTAAAAAAAAAAAGGTAGTGATAGTCTTCCAGCTGCATTTACCTGGCACAAAGAGGACACAAGAAATAAGACGTTGTCTTAATTGCTTTCAGGCATCATTATTCTTTCCCACTTCTTGTTGACATTTTGTTGCATGTAAAAAATTGCATCTTCACACCTCAATGGTTTATAATGACAGGCAATGAGTTGTGTTTCTGCAGGTTAGACTTTAACATATTCAAGATAATCTGACAAAATTTTGGCAGAGAATTAAGCCACAAGATAATTTAGTCAGTTCTCATACAGGTGCACATTAGCAATATCTTGCTAATATCTTTGTACAATCTGCATCTATGTTTTTATTTAATATAATTTATTTTGATATTAAAAATAAATAAAAGGGTGACTTTTTGCATGCAATCACGCATGCTAACCATGAAGACAGATGTTTCATTGTAATTCATGGACATATACTTAGATGCATTCTGAGGAAAAGATTAATTTATTTACAGTAAAACTTCTAAGGGCATAATGATGGGCAAGTTTAACTTAATTCAGTTTTGTTTAGTAATCCGTCATGTTATGCATTCTGCCAATCAGGAACCATTCTGTGAGAGAGAAACGTTATTCACAACACAACATTAGTATTTCTCATATTATACAATGTGACAAAATACGAGAGGAAAGTAAACCTAATGCTACAATATTAGCCAGTAATCTAGAAGAACTGGAAAAGAATACAAGAAAATAACTTCTGTTCAAAATTAATGTAACTCCATCTATTTGTATTTGTCATCCATCTGTTCTCTGTTTCTGCTTTATTCTCCTCAAAGTGGCAAAGAAATCCATTTCAGGTCTTTTAATTCATTTGTTATTCATTTTCAGTCTTTATTATTTGATTGCTGCTTATTAATGTATTTTGAGGAATTACAAATGTATTTGTTCCTGGGTTGGGCTTTGCTGCTAAAACATCTGTAACCTATTCATGAAATGTTTCTTGTCCTCCTCACATTCATCTATCAAGCACAGTGTTTTATTGATTTCTTGTGGCTCTGTGTGGACAAATACCTCTATAGATTTGCACTTACCTTTAGTTTTATTTTTGCCTCCTCTGCTGTTTTACACACATAGAACTGTGGTTAGTGTCAGCTATAATTGTAAAAAAAAAAAAAAAAAAAAAAAAAAAGGTAACCAAAGATTAATGGGAGTTGAAATGATGAAGAAACAGACAGACGGTTTACTGCCTCTGTAAAAACTGCCAGGACTGACTTTTCCATACTGTCACGGATCTTGCCTAACTAATGGTTTTTCACAGAATAAGTGTAAAAAGTGGGCACTAAAACACTGCCACTTATAAAAACATGACACTTTCTGAGACAGCTAAATTCAAATGTGAATATGTAAATATAAAGATTATTATTAGTTTAGTATCTAAAATGTATCTAAATAGATAACGTAGGCAGTCAAAAACTATCAACTGACTTAAAAAGATAGGCTAAAAATACACAATATTAGTGATATCCTAAAAAAAAAAAAAAAAAAAGTAACCCTTCCAGTAGTACCAAATTCACAATTAACTTCACCAGTGACACTAGATTTAATCTCACTGTATTTAACACCTACAGTTGGACTGTAGCTACTACTTTGTGAAATTTGTCAAATCAACTCAGAAATTAGAAGCAGTTTTGTTCTGACAGGCTTCTTGAACTTGAACTTGTTTGCTGCATTTGCTCACTTTGCACTTTTTTTTCTATCCTTTGAAACATTGAACAACCTTGTATTATAATGCCTGTAATTGTTTTCTGAAATGTAAGCACATGGTTATTTCATTTGATGCCGTCTGATTGACGTGTCTAAGGGGTTTATTTCAACTCCTCTTCTGATGTTATGGGTCTTTGCAGAAAAACTGTACTTCATAAAATCACACAAAGATGTTTTAATTTCTTATTGCCTAATAAAATATAGTCTCAGCGTTCTTTTGGCGTGTACTTACGTAGAGTGATTCTTAGTCTGTTGCTTATGATGAATTTTTTATTCCTTTATTGAGATGTACTGGTTTGTTGTCAGAGCTGCTAGGTCTGAGGCAACAATGTGCCTAATGAATCAAAATAGATTATTTATGTCAACACGTAGTTTTATTTTTTGACTCCATCACATGATTTTTGGATTGCTATGTTTTGAGTTATAGTTACGTTAATTTCCAGTCTTACTTTTAAAAATGTATTCCTATTTACACTTTTCATGTCTTCATCTGCACCTCCCTGATTTTTAGTTTCCTGTGATCATCCTGCTTTAATTCGATTAAAAAAACTGTTTCCTATTTTCATTACCACTGATATACAGAATACACCACTTATTTACAAGACCAGTGTTTTTCTCACAAATGAAATAATTATTTAGCTGGGAAGACAGCATTGTAAAGCAGAATACTGATCAATGTAGAGCTACCTTAATGTCAAAATTACCTTAACATTTATTTTAAAGTCATTTTGAAGAATGATACTCATTAAAAAAGGCCTGATTAATATGGAATTTTATGCAAGAAATATTAATTCATTTTAAGGCTGTTTACACCCCAAGGCTCACATTTATAACAATAAATAAGAAAAATAGCAAAGAAATTAATAACAAAAACATTAATAGAAATCTATTTTAGAAGTTAAAATATTTCAATATTTAACCCAATCAGACAGACCGAAGAAGGTCAGGGAATGAGACCCCACCTTAGCCCAGCACAGCCTCCAAAATGCCATAACGAGGTTCCAGATTCCAGAAAAATTACACGAAAAGCTTGATGGGATGAGTTTCTTCATGGTGAGCCTCAGGCCAATGCAGACACAAAAAAACCTGTTTCCTTGTCGAAGAAATGTTGAGAACATCTGATGTGCTGCTTGTTGATAAAAGGGAAGTTGTGAATTAAAGAAAAACAAATGTAACCAGTTATAAATATACATTTTAGAAGAAAAAATCACAGTAGAGTTAAATCTATACAAATGCTACAAAAAAATATTCTCAAAACACGGCAAAATTTTGCTTGCACATTTATTGTAGATTCATGGAAGAGTTTTTTTTCAAAGTAGTGGAAATGTTCAGAAAAATATCAAGAAGAATGTTTCATTCTTCTACCACAGCTTGTTGTAAATTATGATTCTACAAAGCCCCGTTTTTCACAAGCAACACGTTTTAATTATTATAATATATTTATGTAAAATAAAAACATGTTTGATGGTAGAGTGGAAGTCCTCTCTATTGGTGGTCCTTCTCAGACTAGCAATTGGACTAACTAATCTGTTTTTGTCCAAATAAAGGAACGAGGTCTATCACCTTTAGGTAAGATATCAACTTGGAACTGTCAAAAGAAATCCTGAATTTGCTGAACTACATATTTTAGTTGGACTGTAAGAGCCCAGTTGTCTGAACAATCCAGGAGTAGTATCGTGAAACACGGGTGTAGATGCCGTATTTTCCTTTCTCGGCACAACCTTCCCCCCAGCTGACAATGCCGGTGAGAAACCAAGTTCCTTTGTAGTGGGTGGCATGCGGGCCGCCGCTGTCTCCCTGGCACGAATCGCTCAGTCCATCTGACAGGCCGGCACAGAACATGAACCGGGTGATGTGGTCCCGGCTTCTCTGTTTGCACAGGGTACGGTCCGCAAGAGGAACCGATAACTTCTGAAGCTTGTCAGCTTCACGACCCTTGTCCCTTGTCCGTCCCCAGCCACTCACCAAAGAGCTGCTGGAGTCTCTCAGGAGGTCCTGTGTGAAGGCTTTTGGGCCCACGCATATGGGACGTCTCTCATTGGACAGTTCCACAGGAGTGGCGAGCTTCAGCAGGGCGATATCGTGATTAAACTGCGATTCATTAAAGTTGTAGCGGGGGTGGATGTGCTCCTTCGCCACTTCATGGTCGCTCTCTGAAGCCTCGACCACATTCACATCATGTTCACCTGGAAATGTTGATGACATGAGAGCTTGACATTGTATGAAACAGTAAAATATTAAAAACTAGTTGTGATTAGCCATATACAGAAAATTCAGTGTAACCACATGAAAAATGGGTAGCTTCAAAATCTATTTTGTAAACCCCATATTGCTTTTATTTCATCTACTGGTTGTAATTCTTGTTTTCCTCAGCATGGGGTGCTGTTGTGATAGAGAGGTCTAAAAGTACAGGAAGTTGAAAAACCTCTTGTTTAACGACTTTATGGCCACATGGGTAAAAAAAAATGCAGATTTTCAGGAAATTAATGTCTGAACTGTTTTATTTTCCATGTACGAAGCTGAAGTGATATTACGGACGTCATGTTTTTCTGTTTGTCCTTCTTTAGAGGTGCCACCACCCCGTGTCACAAACTATTTTATTTCAGTTTTCTGTGAAGCTGCGTTGCGACAACTGTTGAGTGCTAATAGTGCTGTTACGCACCATTTTGTTGAAGCTGTTGCTGGTTAGGAGCGTTATCCAAGTATTATATGGACCATTCGTGTAAAAAAGGACTATTTTTTCATTTTTGCAACTCAGAGAAAATTGTGCTTTTTGAGAATAAAGAACCCCTTTTATATGAATGTCTGTGTCTTAATCCCAGTTTCATCAGTTTTAAAGTATACAGTTAGATACTCTTTTGTCTTACCAAGTCTTACGAAGATAGCGTATTTTTTTTGTCTGGCCACCACCAGGCAGTGGGCTGCAGTGATTACCCAAAATTCACTAAGCAGAGAGCCTCCACAGACAGGCAGCGTTTTGTTTTGCTTGGGTAAAAAAGCCATCAGGCCCACCTGCAAACACACATATCAACACTTGTACTTTAGTCATCAGTTCATCAAATGTAAACATATAAACCTCACCACAGTCTTGTGACTGTTTTTAACACAGCAAGAACTATTTCCAAGTTATTGCCAACTGTTTTTGTCCCAGGACAGGTTTTTACTCTCCAGTCTCATTTTAAAATGTTCAAACATCTAAATAACTTCAGGCCTCCCTTGGCCCATGGTCAGTGTTTACAGTTCGATAGGAGAGCTCCAGGTCTAAAACAATAAAGTATATCTCATATTTGACAAAAAAAAACATGTTTATAATCTCAAGACTTTGGGAAAGGTGAAGACCCAATTACATCTGGTATAAAACAAAAACAGCTTTTCAGAAAAAGAGTGTCATACTGACACTCAAACATTGTGGTAGTGTGATGGTCTGAAGCTGCTTTGCTGCTGCAGGAGCTTGATGGTTTGCCATACATAATTGAACTAAAATTTTGTTGTTTTTCCCCCAAAAAAGGTTTAAATTTGTTTGGTAAATTAAAGTGTAAGTGTAAACTAAAAAAGCTAAAGTGTGGCAATAAATATATATAAAAAAAGAAAACAGAATAAATCTATTTAATCTGTTTATGATACAATATGACATTCCAATGTTTCAGTGATAGATGCAGCTAACGTCCGTGTCTCTTCCACCAATTTAAATAGTGATGTCCTATACAGCCAAGAACCGATTAGATGTATGCCAAAACATATTTCTGAGTATTTTTCAGCTTATACTGTAACCTTAATAAAAGCCTGCTTAGGGCCAACAGACTCTGGCATGCATCAAAAATGAAGTTTATTTCCAACTATACAGTTATCTTCAATAAATTAGAATATGCATTCCAATAAGGCTCATTTTTCAGAATAAAAGAGCCTTTTAAAAACAGCAACCTTTAAGCAGGTATTACACATAGCTTCTCTTGAGCCCATATTTTTGTACTACATTTATTGTCTGATGTAATATTTTAATCTTAAATGTCAGCTGTAAACAAAAACAGAGACAAAGGCTTGGAAACTTCAGTGTAATTAATCTACAGGTGTTTCATTTGTAGCTTAAATTAATGAAATAAATTAACATTTCAAAAATAGTCTAATATATAGAATATTATTGTGAGAATCTGGAAAGATTGGGCTAAAATTAATGGTGGAGATAAATAAACATCTCATATGCACAATAATATATTGCAAGGAAACATTGTGATGTAGTAATTGTGTGATATAATAGTTGGAAAAGAAGCAAGAAAAGATTGTTAATACGTTGTGACTGTGGGTTGTTTTTAATCCAATGTAAAGAGAAACGCAATAGCTTTCATTCCATACTAAACAAAATAAGTTGTGCATCAAAAATAATCATTCTCTTTATGCATTCAGTACCTGCCAAGGTATCTCGCCAGGTGTGGCTTCATTTCCTCCAACAATCCTCTCGTCCACATTCTTCTGTGCTACGATGGTGGGGAGCGCAGGCAAATCCCAGGAACGCTTTTGTCTGGGACTTTTGCTCTCATCTAGCTCTGCTCTAGAGTTGATAGTCTCAGCTTGGTTTAAGGAGGAACTTGAATCCAACCCAACTGATCTGACATTTAATACGGAATCTGATGAGTTGTTGAACAGTACTGATTTGTTCATTGGAGAGTTGAGGTAATCCTCGATTTCTTCAGTGTAATCATAGTCGTAATCCTGTCTTGTGGAGTTAGTTGAGTTGGAAGATTGTGTCCACCTGAAAGATCTGGCAACCAGGCCAGAGGACAGGCTTACGATACCACAACTGAACGGCCCTGAGGGGAAAATAAGGCAAAAAAAGTGGAGAGTAGTTAGTTTTATCACTTAAAGCTCATCTGTAAACTTATCAGCTTCTGTTTAATTCAGCTTTTATTGGTAATACTGTCATGTTATATATACATTGTTGCAAAAATTATGAGTTGATAGACTTCAAGTTTGCTCAGTGTATGCTTACTTTGTGGATTATTGGTAAGAATGGTTTTAGTATTTTTCCTGAAATTGGGGTTGTGAGATCTGCTGTCCTTTTTTCCATGTTAGTAGTGTAATTATCAGATAATTATTGTCTGCTCACTACTTGGCTCTAAGCATCGTCACGCTGTCAGCCTCAGTCAGTAGCAATATCTTTTATTTGACAGCTGCAAACTGAAACTTCAGCTTGTTATGCCTTAAAGGATGGAGGATGTCAAACATGATGGGTCCAGCTTTCTGTCTTTTTACTGTATATCAACATTTCTAAATGAGAAGCTCAAACATTTTCAGTTTGACTAAAAAAAAGACTTAATGTTGCAGATACACATTGAATTTATGGGAAGTTTAATTCCAGTTTTATTAAAAAAAAAAAAAACACTAATTTGAACTAATTTGAAAGGTTCAGATTAGTTGAATTTATCTGTTGATTTTTCTGCTTTTAGAATTTTAGAACTTTAGTATTTTTGGCAATTTGGTTTGTTATACCTTCTTTGTTAATTATTCTTAACATATTTTCAACTCTGAAGTCTTTATTGTACTGTCTAACATGGATGGAGGCATTAATACAGGTAAATTAAATTAATCTTAAAATTAAAATCTTTTTTTTTTTTATGAAATGTGATTGTTAATCCAGACAGTATTCCTGAGATTTTTTTTTACAGCATACAGTCAATTTTCATTTCAAAACTGTAATTTTTAAAAGCCAGTGTGAACACCTTCTTCCTTCCATAAGATTTGGAAACAAAGTTATACTTTTCTATGATCATGATTAGGCTGTTGCAATTTTAATACAGAAGTCTGAAAATGAGCATACCTTCTCTGCTGCTTCATCTAATTTATGGAATGATTTACATATTCATATAACAGTATGATGTGCTGGTTGTAACTTGTTGAGCTTGACAACTTTACTTTTGTTGAGTCATATTAAATTGCGCTACCATGTGTTACTCTTTTTTCTTATTAAAATAACAAATTAATAGCATTCAGTATACCATGCGTATTCTTACATTTCTGTTTTTATGTGATCATTTTTTGTTCCATGTGGTTTTGTTAAAACTTTATCATTGTGGAATAAGGAACTAAAGGAATAGAGACATCATGAAACAACCAGGAGAGTTTTCACTTGAAGAACAAAACACAAATAAATGCACCAATAGTTTTCAGCCACATTGAGGTGAGACAGAGTTTTATATTTTTGTTGACTTTTCCAGAATATGAATTCTACACACTGAACTGAAAAGTCTTGCAGATTTTTTAGATTACAGGTGCCTGATGGTCTATCTAACAAGATTTTAACAACTTTTTACAATGTGGTGTGTACTTGTAGGTGGTCTGTTTTTAACTTACCTGTTGGTTCACAGCTTTTTCTATCTGTCCCAACTTTGTAACCAGCTGCACAGTGACACACAGATCGGTGTCCGTCCATTGTGCAGAAATGTGCACACCCACCATTGTTGACCGAACACTGTCTGGTCTTGTCTGTAAAAAATAAAAGCAAGTGTTAAACTGTAAACTAACACATCAGAATGTCAAGTCTTAAAAGAAAACATCATTGCTTGCTGTTACCACTTACCAATCTCACAGTTTTTACCGGTAAAGTCTGATTTGCACCAACAGATATAGGAGTTTACTCCATCCTCACAAACTCCTCCATTCTGACATGGGTTTAGCTCACACTGGTCACCATCTATGCACAAGCAATAAAAGCAAACAGATTAGGGTCAGAGCTGATTTAACTTGTCAGTGTGGGAAGAAACAAATATTTGACTTACCAGTGTAGAGGACCCAGAATTCCATCTAGAAGTGAAACACAAGTTAAAGAGAAGGTTTCAGTTTTTTCTCTTAATATTCAAAGCAGAAGGTTTGGTCATTCTGGTGCTTGCGTTCAACCTACAGTTTTTTCATCATTCTCGAACCACTCCCTGGCCTCCTCCATGGTGCATTGCTCCTCTTTACATTCTCGCTCCAGGTTGTCTTTCTGTAGCACTTCCTCGAGACGCCCACTGTTGAATCTCCGCTGTCGTTTCAGCACCACATGTGCCGTTTGCTGAGAGATAAACACGGTTCCTGTAAAAACAAGAACAGAGGGGGGAAAACACTCTGTGAGATTATTTCAATTGAACTCTTATCACAGTTTCAGTTTATGGTAAAATTGTCTGCAATATATTCTGATTAAAGTAACAGAAGTATATTGAACTGATGATAAGAGACAACGTTAAACCAAATGTGAATAACATATTTGGTGATAAATTTGAACTAATCTCAACAAAATATTCAATAAAATTACATTTCACAATCAGAATAACAAATAATTTTGATGAAAGTTTGCAATAACTATCAAAAGAACAAAAATTGTTTTTTTAAAAGTTTAAATCCAACTTTTCTATTCTGTATTTACTTTGATATGCGAAAAAGAAGCTCTGCTTAATGAGAACAAATTTTTCAGCTCCTATGCTTTCTAAATCTTTGTCTGTTTTTTCCAATACAATCAAGTCCAAAAAGCTGCTGTTTACCTGTGTTGTCTTTTGTGATCTCAGCACTTGCTCCAGGAATCCTCAGTTGAAGACCAACAATGAAAACCAGCAGAAAAACTCTGGCCATTTTACTGCGGTTGGTGATCTGGCTGATTATGACACACAGACTCAAGCAGTGCACTTAGACTATCTCACCACTCCAAAGTACAGGGACACTCTATTTACTCACCTGTGTGGTCACAATCTGTGAGTGTTTGTTCTTTCACATTTGCTTAGATTTAGACATTAGAAAGAAAGTGTGAGGTAAAATAATATACCTAATTATTCTGGAATTAAACATACCATGAGAAAAAGAGATTTCTAGAAGCACTTAATGTGAAGGTGGTGATGATGTTGGCTTCAAGTCGAACATTGTCTAATATTGACAGCTCATGACAGTTGAAAGTGTTTTGTGTGTGGATGTTTGTGCTCAACTATTTGTAATGTTGTTAATCCTTCTTGTGATGAGCATCTTTACACATCACACATAGAAAAGTAAAACAAACTGCAAAAACTTTTAAGAGATGGTTAGAAGGCAAATTTGATCATATAATGTCGGAGCCTTTGGAGGACAACCTAAGCAAAATGTTCATATATGAAGTGATGACATGTTTCCTGGGACCTACAGTAAGCAGAAATAGATAATAATTTTATTTTTTTTTTAAAACTGTCTTAATCAAATATATTCAACGACATGTGGAATAGCAACATAGTAAAGGATAGGACATTCAACCAGCATGTTTACACACAATGATGTTTACACTTGAGTTTGATAAGTGATTTAAAGCATGCAGGGCAGTACACCTGGAGGACCAGGGTTGGAAAAAACCATAGTTAAGCTAATAGATGGGCTTTAGACTGTAAGAAGACTCCGAATGATCATTAAAAAATCAGTAGAAATTAGTAAAATTACAATCATGTTTGCATCATTTTGTGTTTAAATAATAAACTGTGTGATAGGTTGCTCCCTGGAAAACAACTGTGCCAATGAAAAAGAATCAAAAGAAGCTCTATATTATATACAAAGAAAAGTATAAAAACATTACACACATTTGGAAAACTTCTGATTTAAATCACTTTGTAAAATAAATGGAAAACTGTATAAAAAGAAATAAAGGAATTACTATTTTCGCTCTGTGCTCATAATTATGGATTATTGTTTTGATTACTATCAGAGATACTGTGGACACACTACTAATGCAAATGCAATCTAAATAATTGTTGTTACTTAAAGCAAAATTTTTTCAGCATTTTACTGGTTCCATTAATACACACTAAATCCACTGTTAAATTAAACTCTATAAAAACTAGAATTACAAAGCACTCAGTGCATACACAAACAATCATAAGCTCCACTAATGCATCTTTGCATCACAATCTGAGCAGCCAAATGTTGCTGTAAATCTGAGCAGGCAAATCAGCTTAGAGCCGTTTAAATACAGCAGGAAAGAAACCGCTGGTTTCAAACTCCTCCGCTGCAGCTGCTGTTCACTCAGGGAGATTGAAGGGCAGCCGATCTCCAGGCTCAGAGATGACGACTGACAGCCATCCGATTACAGTTTGAGTTACACGGGGTGCGGCTGTAGACAAATCACTGAATGTCAGGGGCTGGCAGCTCCTCAGCCACAGCGGCCTTGTTGTGATTTATTCCGTCATGTGGGACGAGGAAGGATTTTATCTATCTCTTTATTACAACTCAGGCCAGTTTAAGGATTTATTAATCCTGTAAGCTGGAAACTTTTTGGGAAGATCAAGTGGACCCCTTTAAATTATTATTTAATGATTCAACTGTCCCCTGAGATCAGATTATTCAATGATGTCCACAATATCTCAGCTGTGGGGGAATGGACTGCTGATGCCATATCAAAAGTAAACACACCAACAGAGGCTGAAAAAAGTGGGTTAAAAGCTGAAATATCACTGCAGTGATGCTAATCTCTTCCAGACTCTACACAATTTTATGAGCACTGCATCACTGCTGTCTCTCTTTACTTGTTGGGTTCAATGAAGCCCATAAGAATGTAGTTACATATTATATTAAATGAACCAACAAAGACAAGTAAAATTAAAATAAGATAAAAAAAATAAAAAAAAACTTGAGATAAATGGATTTAGATGAAATATTTGTTCAAGAAAACGTAATCAAACTTCTTTTTTTTTTGCTCACTGGTTTCATTCAACTTTACTCAAATAACTACAGTTAACATCTACACCACTGTACCACCACCAAATCCATTTTTTAAATGTTCGTTATACCAAATTGTAGTAAATATCTTAGTATTGCAGCATAAATCAAAACACACCAGACAACATCTTTACAAATTCTAATTTCCAATCGAACTTTACCAAAGTATCTTCTGATAGATGGAACAGGGAGCTGCTTGATGTGACACATTTCGTTGTAATCATGAAGATGGTCCAGGATATTTAATCCACAGAAGGAGACTCTTGCAGAGGACCAGCTGCTCTGCTGGCACACAGTTGGTTACCATGAGTCAAATTCAGAGATGACTTGATGCATCAGTCTTGATTTCACCGCTTAAAGGAATTCATTTCATATGGACCTCATCAACAAAGTGGGAAAATAACAGCCTAATTACTTAACTGGGATGAATATTTATGTGTGTCAAGTTCTTTAAAGGTCATGACACCATTATTTTAAATAACAGTAGTAGTTTTGATAAATGTTTTTCACCACTCATTGGAATGCATTACTCAAATGCAAATATGCATTCCAGATGCATATTTGCACCAAATGTAATCAATTTCACAACATTTCTTCTAGAATTGAAGCCAATGCTAATAAATATCTATTTCAAAACACAATACGTTTGTCATTGTTTGGCTTCAAGTCAGAATCTCAGGATTTTGAGAAACAAGTCAGAATTCTGAGATTAAAGTCAGAACTGTTTTTTTTTTGTTTGTTTTTTTTTTCCCAGTGGCTCTAATCCTCTTCCGTACATGTTGGAAACTGCAGCAAAACCATTAATTGCATCTGCACCCCTGTACAGGTTCCCGTTCGTGCCATCTTTCTTTGTCCCTCAAGTGCAGATTTAGAGCTGGCGCATGTTGGTGTGTCTGCAGCCACATGGTGACGTCCAGAGAGGAGTCTGTCTGAGGGGACGGAACCAGAGAGGGGACAGCAGGGACGGAGGAGGACGGGAGGAGTTGGGTATTTTCAGCCGAACATAAAGAAGTAAAACCGCGTTGCTGCACCTTTTCTCCGAAGTTTTATTCTACGAGCAGGAAAAGTGGAGCTCCATGAGCGGAAAATCGAAAGTTAAGGAAGATAATGCCAACAAAGGTGAGTGGTAAATTAGTATGCATTATTTGGAGAAGAAGGGATCATGAGATGATGCTTTTGGACAATGCTGAGCTCAGCATGCTGCTTATGTCTTTGTTCTACCATCAACAACATGGTGCAAGTATTTGAGACTAAATTGATTAAAAAAAATAAAAAAAAAACCTTCTTGAAAGTTTTATTGCTAAATGATAAAAATATTGAACCATGATTTATTTTTTTTTCTGTGTATTCTGTGCTGCCTCTCTAAAATATCTCATTATCATAGTGAACACACTTTCAGTCATTCACCAGAAACATGAACGCGGGATCCACCCGCATTGGAAACTGGGAAGCTCTCATCGCCATGGAAACAAAAGGGAGTTTCCAGCAACGCGAGCTTCTTCATTAATGCCAATGAATCTAGTTTAATTTCATAGCACCAGTTCTCAACTCAGAGCGCCTGTCCAAAAAAAAAGAAGGAAAAAAAGGAAAGATTACCTGAGAATTAGGCTTATAAGTATATAATTAATTTTTTTTAGAAACATTTTAAAAATACATATATATTCAGTCATTCAAACATTTGCTGTAAGTCTAGTGATGTCAGCTAGAGTCTCAAGATGTTAATTAGTTTGAATATAAATGATCGTTTGATTACAAAATCATGTGTTTATCTTAAAATGTCTAATTCAACCAGTTTGCTTATTATGACCCAATTCATCTTAACCAGTGTTTTCTATTTTATAGCATCCATGCAAAAAGAAGTTATTTATCTCTAAGTAGTGGTGAAATTGTTTAGCATAAACTTGCTAAATTATCCCTATTATTTTCCAATAATTTGCAATCTCCGTGACAGCAAATTTGGCAACAGTTCCTCCTAGTGGTCACTAGTGGACATTGAGAATAGATTTGAATAAAACACACCTGTGCTCACATTTTATTTTTTGTTATTGTTTAAAAAGCTTACATAATTAAGGCTGACTAATTTGCATCAATATATAAATTAGAGTAGATTCACTGGAAGAACAGTGAGTGAGAGACAGACGTAATGCAGAGGAAATGAAGTCAGAGAGCAGAAATACTAACTAAGGAAGCTTCAGTGACAATGCAGAGCTTGATAATTCTAGCTTTCTGTTCCACATTTTTAACACTTACGGAGCACTTCAGTAATCCTTACTTC
This sequence comes from Brachyrhaphis roseni, assembly GCA_903066815.1. Taxonomy (NCBI): domain Eukaryota; kingdom Metazoa; phylum Chordata; class Actinopteri; order Cyprinodontiformes; family Poeciliidae; genus Brachyrhaphis; species Brachyrhaphis roseni. Next base: position 38,817 of record CAEFZY010067989.1, read on the forward strand.
TGCTTTTAAAAGCTTTGGTTGGACTCAGGGTTGTTTGTCTGCTTCATTTAAATCATAGTAAAAGGAAGAAAGGAACAAAGCATCACAATATTATTAATACCTTTTGAAATTTTTCACTTTCGCTCACTTTACAGTGATAACTGATATTTTTACATGGATTTTGTTCAATAGATCAACACAAAGAGGGGTATAATTGCGTGGTGGAATGGAAGAAACGCATTGTTTTCAAAAATTTTCACAAATAAGAATTAAAAAAACATTTTCATGTCTTTATGTTCAGCCTCCTCTGGACCTTTTCTTAACCAGCTGAGTTATTAAGAACAAATTCTTATTTTATTTGCAATATGCTCCAGTAGTTTGTAGGGACTGATTGAAGAGTCGACTGAGGCCATGAGATTGACTTTTAGATTAATCTCCTTAAGTCAGAGGTAAAGTTACAGATTGTGGCAACTCTGTCAGCAGTTTTCCAACCCGACTTTGTTGGGTTGATGAATTGTGTGTTTAATAAAGGACAGGCAGGAAATTCCCAGTACCAGTGTGACTGTGGCTTTTAGAAAGTTACAGCGTTACAAAATGTAAGTCCACTTACGAATTTATGGAAAAACCTAAAAATATTTAGGTTTATATTTATTAAAAAATAATAAACAATGTTCAAAAATGCTCTAAATCTGATCTTACATGAAATTACTTGAATTTTCTAAGAGCAAATATTTAATGTACTTGTTGTGCAAAGCTGCTAGAGATGAATCCCCAAAGACTTGAAGCTGTACTTGCAATGGAAGATGGTTCTGCAAAGTATTGATTGTTTACCACAAATGCATGACACAGTTTTCTGATTTCTGTTTGTGGAACAGGTTGATTTTCTTACTACTTCACCTATACACATTACTTTGTGTTGGTGTGTAAAATGAAAAAAGTTAAAGCCAAACGAATTCCTTGGAAAGGAAACGTTATAATTCCTAAACCTGTAAAACTGCTATTTATTTTGTTTTGCCTCGTATCACAGTGATTATTGTTCTTATGTAGAAGTAGAGTAAAATATTTATGAGTTATTTGTTTGATCAGATAATAAGATTTCTTTCCAAAAGGAAGAGATGTAATAAATATACCAGATAATCTCTGATCAGAGGCAAAGCATTTGGAGGAACAATAGCTTGGTATATTCTTCCATTAAAGACATTAGGTTTTCTTTATATAAACTTTTACAAACACTGCCTTATATTTCACTTGTAGGCATTTAATAATATGGCGCCATCTAATGGCTGAACATGTGTATAAACGTTGCAATTGACAGCATCAACGTGAGAAATCTGATGTAGAACATCAGCTGGAGCGACCTTTTTCTGGAAGAGGCTACAGTGAGTGTTTATTGGCCACCTGCCCAGATCTGGACTGTTTATAGCCAAAATGTACTTGCTGGCATTGTTACTGTTTGTTACTGTTTGCCAAGGGAAAGAGCTATTTTTGAAGAAATGATCTGTTTTTGAAGAAGAGTTCAAATCACATCAGTAGAGACACAAAACAGAAAACAAAAGTTGAAATCTGAACGTAAATGACCAATCTGCTTCAACCAAAACAAAGCTATGTGTTCATATTTTAGAGCTGTAATATTAGTTATGCAACAACTGCTGCTCCTTATGAAGAGAGCCACAGTTATTTCAAAGATGTTGTCTCAGATAACATGTTTTTTTCTCGTCTATCAGCTGTACTGTAAAAGCTGCTGAGTTTCCACATTCTCCTGCAACATCCTGCTTCACTTCCTTCAACCGCTTTTATGTTTGTGCTGCAGACCGTGCTGCACCAGACACTCTTCAATCCAGAATGTCAGCACAGAGATGTGCTCACTGTTGTGTTTTATCCTGTAAAAATGTAACATTTTAAAGACTTTTTAACAAACTGAAAGCATTTGAAGTTGTTTTGTTGTGTTGCTTCAGAGGAGGAAGTGTTAGCTGTGTGTAATACGAAACATTAGAGCCACAGTTAGACACATAGTACTCTGGAAAAATCTTGAGTCATCCCCTACTTCTTTCTATTTTCCTTCCAAGCAGCCACGTTATCTTATCATTTTTAAATTAGTCCTCTGAAGGCCTTTTAAAGTTTTTTTTGTTTATTGCACTGTTGCTGCTTTTTCCACTAATAGTCATTGTTTGACTTTTGGCATTTTGTTTTAAGCAGTGTGTCACACTCAATCATTTTGTTATATTTTGGCAGTTTGACAGAGTAGAGGAGCTCAGGACCTGCAAAGTGATTCTCAAAGAGTTTGGCTCATTCTATAGGATCAACCACAGGAAGCTCAGGCCCTGTCGCTGCTCAATTTCCCCCATTTTCTTAAAGATATGACTTTAGGTGTTGCTGCTCTGCTGAGATTTATTTATTAAAGATTTTATTAATTTCAGTCCATTTCTCAAGTTTCTTATTTTTTATTCCGACACTACATGCTATTCTATCATGGTCAGGTACAAAGAGATAAAAAAATAAAGGTATTGATCTAGACTCCTTTATGGGGCTACAAAAAGTCGCTGTCTTCAGCAGGACAAAGTAATGTGCTTTTATCTCATTTTCTAAGACAACTTCAGCTCAAAGTTAGTATCACTTTGTGGTTTTGACTGGAATAACAGTTTAAGGCAGAAAACATTCCTGCTGAATCCTAACTTAGTGATATTAAGACGGCTAATAGAAAATGATTTGCATATTAAAGGAGAAAAACTGTATAATGCAAAATTCCAACAAGCACACAACTAAATGAACTGTTGAAACAATATGTTGTGTTGTTATTTTTATTCTCATGGTTTTAGAAGTAAAAGGTGAAGTGATCGATGGAGTCTTTACAAATATAGTTTCTCCTACACACAACACAAAAACCCTTAAGAAACAAAGCAGTCAGCCTTGTCAATAGATCCTTGGATTTGGGAATGGCCTGCTGGCTCCATCCCTCTCTGACTGTGCCAGATCAGCGGGATCTGGCGATGAATCATTGATGACCGGTTCCAACAGCTTAATGGCCTCTAATGTTTGCTAATGATCCCCCGTCAACGCCACGTGCATGGCCTTAATGGATCCAATGCCGTGGGGACTTCTGTGGTTTGGACTCCGATAGCTCGGCCTCTGTGCGTGGAGCGCCGCACAACAGGAAGTGCGAAAGTCATGAGCACACGGCCGCGGAGGAGCTCCACGGGCGCAGCATGGCTTTCCCTCTCCGTCGATCGACCTCAGGTAGGGCCAGAAGGGAAAACTTTTACTGAGAAATTAGAAATGTAGTCACAAAGATGCATGGATGTGATCCAAATTTCAAGAATTAGTTATTTTACTATAAAAGTCTTGACAACGAGATGCAATATGCAAAGATATAAAGTCAATACAGTTAAGTTTGAGGCTTTGTTATTATTTGTGATTTATTGACATTGAACTGTTCTTAAATACTTGACTTGAATTTTATCTATCATAGTTGAACATTCGTCTATCGGCGGTTTAAAAGAGATAAAACTTGTTTTTGCTCAGAAAAAGAATCGAACTGTCCTTGGTGCTGAAAATTGCGCAGGGCGCACCCTTCTGACTGTGGTGGGATCTGCTGCACAGGATCATGAGCATATAAAAACACTCATGTAAACTCGTGAACTGTGAATTACATGCATTTTGAAGTTGCTTCTCAATATTGCTTTAGTGGTTGTTTTTAAATTTTGGAATTTAAGCATAAATTCCCCTGTGAGCCTGTTTCCTCCAGGCTCACAGGGGAAACCTTTCACTGCTACAAAATTTATTTTAGAATTAAAGTAAAACAGGTCCAGTAATTTAAAAAATAAATTAGCGATTAAATGAATTGTTATCTGTTGACTTTTGCTACAATTTCACTCAAAAGCCTCAGCTTTTCACCGTTGGACTAATCTCTTTGCTTTCATAGTTGACCTGCTGGGTGGTTTCTTTCGTTTATACATCTTTTACCCCAAAGTACCTTGGTTCTGTAATCCTAAATCTATCATTCAATAAATTATTTGACCAATCAATCAATCAATCAATTATGGCGTTCCAATGACATGAAACAAAGCAGAGCCACCCCACGGTGGTAAAAGGGCCTCGTCACAGTTTAATTAGGAGGTCATTGTCCATCAGCAACCAAGGAACCACTAATGATGTCTGTTTTATACCATCTTGTTTGACATTCTGCTTGAATTAAAGTTGAAATTGTTGAGCCAACAATTAAAACTTTGGTTTAAAACTCTTCAGCAAAAGCTTTTATTTTGCATGAGCCTATTTATGGAGCCTAAGGTCAGAGAGAAGCTAGCTGCAGAGAAGACTTATAGAGATTAAATATTAAACATCGGTTATTTAATGACTTATAGACATTAAATAACTGAAATCTCAAACTCATTTCATCATGGTTTAAGAAAATGCTGTTTATTAACTGATAAATTACTGTCATGATGTGTTAATATTTTAATCTGTTTAATAAAGTGTGAAATGTTCTTGGGGCTCCACGATCAGCTCCGTATAAACGCTGAGTCAGCAATGTGAGTTGCTCATAACCATCCTCTTTGGTCAAACTGTTAATACCATCAGTAGGAGGCACTGTGAAACGCCAAACAAGCATAAAAGTATGTGACTTGCTAGTGAAGCTAGCTGTGTATATACATTGGTACAATTAATTGGGTGATTTTGTTTTCGCAAGTTATCATTTGGTGATCAGTAGTTCTTTTTTTCTTCTGTTTAGCTGCTTGTCTATTGATTAACTTATTGATTTCCTTTTACAGAAACATTTCACATTGTCATTAGCTGGAGACAAAACTGATTGACTGGTTGGTGTTTGTGCTCATATCTGATTTGTTAACACTAATCTAAATTTAAGACATTTCCAGAGTCTTACAAAATCATTCACATTTTCCCACAAAACACAACTTAAGAATCATTTTATTGAAGTATTCGTGCTAGATTAATGACAGATAATGGCAAATTATCAATGCAAGGATAAAGATGCAAGGCTTTAAACGTTTCAAACAAATCAACTTTTCAAAGTAAATTGTACTAAGTAGGTTTTTCCCCTGAATAATTTGTAGAAACCTTTTTCACTGCTATTCCACCGAGTCTTTTGAATATAATGAGTGTCTAATTGGTTTTTAGCTAAGTATAGCCACAGATTCTTCAATAGTAACTGACACAATTTAACACATAAATAGGCTTTTATTTAGTTATTCCATTGTATCTGTGGTTGTGTTCTTTGGCTCGTTGTCCTTTCCCTCCTGTTTGCTGGGATCCCGACAAGGTTTGTGGCAAAGTGGACCTTTTTCTTTTAACTAAAACAAATTGCCATATCATATATTAAAGGGCAAATTTGTAGAGTGCATGACCATTAATTGATTATCTCCACTTGAGAAGGGCAAATCAGCAGCTCCTTCAAAGTTGCAATGAGCTCCTAGCAGCTTATCTTTTTGTTGCTCTTTTTGCCGGGACTGTCAGTTCAAGTGAATATCTATTTCATGGCAGGACTGCAGCTGTCCTGTATGCTTTCCATTTTTTGTTGATAGATAGAAAGCAGTCTATGAAATGTTCAAGGCTTTGGATAAACTTCTTTACGATGTTATCCCTAACCTGTCTGATGTGTCACTTTGTCTTCATGATGCTAATATGATCCAACATAATTTTTGTTCACTTTACAATGATGTGCTTCTTTTTGCTGCTCCGTTATGTGTGCCCACCAGAAATTACATTGATGTTTAGAGACGTGATGCAGTATGAATATTTACTTCTGTAGATGTAAGGTCAGAAATGATGCAGAAACAGTAATGAAACCACTGAAATATAAACCCTGGAATGAATTAGCATTATGCTAAGGATGATGTTAGCATGTTTCCTCCTTTCTGTAACCACATTAGATGTTTTAGTTCTTAATATACTGTGCTCAGTGGTTGGAGAGAGGCTGCTTTAAGAACCATTTGTGATGTGTGGTCTTGGTTACTGACCGCATGTATCTTATCACCATGAAGAATGTGGCAATAAAAAATACATCTAGTTTCAGAGACTGTGTCAAATGTCTACCAACTTTTACATTAGCTTTGACAATGACCAAAAACCCCAAACCAGATGAACTCTGTGTTTAGATTGGTTAGGAAACATTAGTTGTCTCACAATCTGTGCTTAATAATTTCCAGCATTTGTTTCTTAAAAGAACAACATGCACTGGTTTCTATTTTGCCCCACTAACCTTAGGGTTAGCGGGCATCAGACTGTCCGCCCCCTTGTGACCACCTCCTCTTCATCTTTTGGGTTTCTTGCTCTGCTCCATCCTAGCTGTATCCAGTTAGAACAGCTGTGCATTTGTTTTCCTGTGGGGGCCGCCTGTAGGCAGCAGGCATGCGTGAAGTGGCTCATTGCTGCTCTGTGCTTGTCTCCACTCAAGTGCTAATGCAAAGGAAATGTCTAGAAAAATGACACCTCGTCTAATCTGAACTGTTCACTCTGTTATTAACCTCCTCCTCAAGCTGCTGCCTTTCAGCCGTGGTGAACCTCTGCACCACAAGGCAGTCAGAGACCCCTCCTCTTTGTTTTAATATTATTCAGTGGTCTGCTTTTTTTAAACCAACAAATGTACACTGCCATCAAGAACAGACTGGGTAATGAAGTGTGGATTTTCAATGCAGAATTTCACTGAATTCAGAAGATTTTAAAGAATGAGGAAGAAAAAGCTATTCAGATTTTTGTGTATTTTGGTCATTGACATCAGAAGATGCAGTTGGTCAGCTGGCATTAGGTTCAACTTTATGTGTTTGAGTCAAAGCTGTAATTCAGAAAACTCCAATTCATAGTTCAAATTTGGATAGAGCTGCGGATGATTATCGGTGTTTGAGTTAGCATAAATCTGCTTATGATCATTTTTCCATTTTTTCTATCTGAGGGTTAAGTTTTTATAAAAACCTGGACTGGATTCCTGAAGAACCTTAGTAATAAAATCTGGTCATCCTGTTCGTCTTCACAAACTAAACCTGCAGGGTTTATTACCAGGATCAAGTGAAAACATGTATTTATACATACATTGTCTCAGTTAAGCACATTATCAGGTAGACATATTTGTCCTAATATACTAAGCTTTTAAGTAAATGTAAACAAATACATGAAGTTAAACAGTCATATCAGACATAGAATTCATTTATTTAGGTTCTGAAACTGCAGGAGTGTTCACCCTTTTAAGTTTTTGCTTCTATTGAAATATTTTGGTGCTTTGTTCATAGATGATGGTAGATGGTTGTGTGGTCTGTGACGAAGCTGGTCAAGAAGAAAAGTTCTTGATTCACTGTTGTAATAATGTTCAAATCGTTACATAAGATCCAGATCCTGACTGAAATCATCAGATCCTACAATTGAATGAAATGTTTTTTCTCTGCAGTATGGCTGCCTCCGCCATAACTACAGGGTCATCTGAGCTGCTGCTGCTCTGCATCAAAAGAAACTAACCACATATCCCAAAGGTAGCTAGAAAGTGCTTCTGGGCAGAATAAATGGACCCAGGAAGCTTTTAGCTTTTATGTGTTTATTAACAAGATAAATGTTTTTTGTTTTTTATTTGAACTAATGGTCACTGATCACTGGAGAGCCGTCCAGGGTGTACCTCCCCTCTTGTCCATAAAGAATGGACAGATGGTCGCTGATCAGAGCCAGTTATAGGAAATAGATTTCAATCTCTGGCTGAGTGGTTTATTTGTTTTCCATGATTCCTTACAGTTTTCTTTATTTTAAAAGTGCTTTCACATTTATATTATTCTTCCATATCCAGTCCATCTCTTTTCTTTTCTTTTCTTTCATCCATCCTTCACTTTTTAATCCTTTTTATGGGTTCATTTTTGCTTCTTTCTCACTCAGTCACACTCAATATCTAATTTTCTCCCTCAACCCCTCCTCTTCTATTATTCCTCCTCTCATTCATTCAGGCTCGCCTCTCCCTCCTCTCTTTTTTCTTGTATATTCTCCTCCTCCTATATTACACCCACTCCCTCCTTCCCAAGAGCCCCCCACCTCACTCCTCCCCTTCCCGCTTCTGTCTAGTCCTGCGTATCACACATCAGTGGAACATGTAAATATCATGCCACGTGGGGTGCAGGGCTACAGGTGTCCTATATCTGACTGAGCTTCCAGAACCCCCTCCCCACCTGCACCCCCTGCTCTCTGTATGCATGCACACCCCCTCCACCCCCACCCCACCCCCCTGTTCATCGCTCCTCATCCTCTGAGCGGGCTGGGCTGCAGCAGTTTTATGAACGGCACGGCAGCAGCATCATGATCCCCTTTCCGCCGATCGCGCCCCGAGTTGTTTCATTGATAAACATTGCGGCTGCTGCATTTCTGTCACGGACGGCGTCGAGGAGTGGAGCGTCTCCGTGGAGAGGAGCAGAAGAAGAGGAGCAGAGACGGCAGCAGCTGCAGTGATCATCAACAACAAAAGCCGGCGCCGATCACACCAGTTCAGAAGCTGTTGATTCGCCACTTGGACGCGGAGTGGATCTTTACGCAGCCTCTGCTCTCCTTCCACACTCTCTTGGGACACTTGAAAAAAGGATCACCTGAGGGGTTAGTGAGACAGCTTTTGCCACTCAACCCCCTCCCTTCACCCCTCTCCCTGGGGGATGGGAGGCGGCGTCGTTAAGGTTCAGGCGCTGGAGCATTTCTGCACCTACTTCCATGAGGCGCCCGGACGCGCCGATGGAGGATTCTGGATGTTTTCCCCTGAAAAAGCCCCTCGGCAATCTGCGAGCCTCCATCGGCCGGGCGTGTGATGCGAACTGAATCGTGGGCGGCGTAGAAGCCCTCACTTTTTACACATACATACACACACCTACCGGCTTGTTCGCGAACACTTCTTCCAGCCGGGACGCACAGCCTCGCTTCACGCCGCCGGGTTGAGCAGCATGTCCCGGGCAGCGGCGATCGCCAGCTCCCTGATCCGCCAGAAGCGGCAGGCGAGAGAGCGGGAGAAGGCGAACGCCTGCCGCGGCAGCACCAGTCCGAGCAACAGCAAGGGCGCCAACGAGAAGCCGAGCAAGCTGAATGTGTTCTCTCGAGTCAAATTGTTTGGATCGAGGAAGAAGAGGAAGAGAAGGCGACCACCAGGTTTGAGGGAGGGAAGGGGAGCGAAAGAACCAGCCATCAAAATCTTCATCAACATCATCATCATCCAACACCATTTTTCTCCATCACCAAGGCAGGCGCATCATTTCTTCATTTGTCCCTATCATCTAGACTGCTGTGAGGTTGTTGAGGTTGGAATGCACAGGTTGCGTTTAATTAGCGTTTTATTTCGGCCCACTGTGGAGTCCTGTAGCAGCAGGTGTCTGCAAACATCACGCAAAGCAGAAAACTGCCGCTCTGTCATGTGGCATCACTTCATATCCATCCATCTGGTTTTAATACAAGCAGCAAAGACCGGAGATGCAAACACTTCCTGCTTCTTGGAGAGTTCTGACTTTGACATAAGCAGGTGCATTTTAATGTGTTTCATCTTCTCTTTTCTCTTTCAGAGCCCCAGCTAAAGGGCATAGTGACCAGGCTCTCCAGTCGCCAGGGCTTCCAGCTGCAGATGCAGCAGGACGGCACCATCGATGGAACCAAGGATGAGGACAGCACCTATGGTAAGGCTGGATCCCGTTTCACCCCTTGGCTGTGAGATTTACTAGTGTTTTTTCTTCTCACCAAGCAAAAGAAGCAGAAAAAAATGGTGTAGAACTTGTCTAAAACATATTTTGTTGATACAAAAACAGGAAATAAAGTGAAATTTACAGTTGATACAATGAAGCACTGTTGTTTGTACCCAAAATAAATTTGAAAAATAGTATGCTGATTAAAGTGTATTATTTGGGTACAACTATATACCAAGCAGTATACAATTATAGTACATTACCTACTAGATAAAAATGCATTAAGATGCATGTATTTTCTTCTCAAGCATTCAAATAATGTTTGCTGTGTGACTGATAACTACTTATATAACATTACATACATATATGTTTATGTAATTGAAGTTAGTAAGAAATGATTGTGGTTGTTGAAGCATTTTTGAGCAAAATATTTTAACTACTTGTTAAAATATATTTAATAATTATGATAATTCTATAATATATATATATATATATATATATATATATATATATATATAATAGACAGGATATAGGATAATCCTATGAACTGTCATTTCATATTGCAATATTGCAAACATCCTGATGCATTTTAAAACAATCTAAATATATTTATTTTTACTGTGGCACATTTGGTTGTTTTATTTGACTTTTTGTTTTCTTAACACGCACAGAGAGTGCTGTATGACTGAAAACTGTTCACATGACACAGGCGGTCACATTGAGTCATATTTCTTTACATTACAGAAATAGCTCTTGAAGTGTTGTCTCATTTCTCAGTTGGATATTCTGACCTCTGTCTGAATTAATTAGTCTCTGTTTCTGTGATTTTTATCCTTGTTGAATCTAGTTTAGTCCTTATTGCTAACCTTAACATTTTGGGACAAAACTATTGCCTGTTTTTTGCATTACGTGGAAGACAATTCTGGCTTTTTCACTTATTGATGCCATGGACACTCTTACTTGGTAACTGTGGTAATCTTTTGACACAGGAATATAAAGTTGTCATTATCTTACATGTGATATGTTGTAATACTGCTGAGGAGAGCATGCAGATATTAAATAAAAGAGGCCAGAGATTGGAGTCTTTGGGGAGTCTGTAAGCTTTTACTAAATGAAAGCAGCAAAGCATTTCATCCACTTTTCCAATAGGGATACATTTAACAAAACCAACAAACAAAATCATTTCCTACCAGTCAGTAAACAACCAAACAAGAAACTGAAAAATCAGTTTTAAGTGGAAATAAAATTCTACTTTTAAAATAGATTATTTCGGCATTCATTTGTCAATCCGTCTGCTGTTTGGCCATCCATTCATCCACCCTTCCACCAAACACTGGGTTGCAGAGCTAAAAGTTTAGCTAAATATGACTGGAAACTCTGACATTTGAATCTTAAAAAGCTAGATACTCCTAACATTGAAACTCAGCTTTCAAGTAAGCTACAGTAGATTCAAATTGAAACTCTTGCTTCAATAAAACACTTTCACAATATACTGTAGTTTATTTTCGCTTTGAGAGTCAAGAATTGTTAAAACACATGTCCTCTATTTTGTACTCTCTCTAGTCATAAGGTGGGTTTAACTTCACAAAATTGAAGTGTATTTTATTATGGCGAAGATTTGGTATCTAGCAATGACTCTGATTAAATTTAGCCCCTTTATAAGCACTTTGGGGTTAGCCTCTAACTGGTTAAATCCAATTTAAAGATAAACGTCACTGTGTGGAAAGGCGTTTGATCCTGAACATTTAATTCAGACAGTCACTCAACAACATGTCAAGTGCTCATTTAATTAGTAAGATGGAGCACGTTTTTTCCTCCAAATGTCAGGTGACAGCGCTGTCTGTAGAATCTATCTGTGCCGGCTGGTTAAATGAATTGATTAAACATCAACAGAAAACATTGTGCGGTTTTCCAATTTCAGAAATAATGACGGATATGAGGATAGAAGATCTCCTTCATCTCTTTTGTTGTACTTCCCCCCTCACTTAATTGTATATATCCGTAAAAAACGATAAAAAACCCCTTAAATTTACACAAATAATTTCAATGTTGTTGGTGTTTTTAAGATAACGATCTTCTTGTGCACAGTTCATTTCGGCAGCATCTTGCAGTATTCTTCTGCTTCTCCAGCTATCGGCTACTGAGCGCAAAGCAAAACACATAAAAGTGTTTTCTTTAATTAAATGATTACATGCAGCATACATCATGTAAACGCCAACATGAACTTTGTCACCCGTGTCGGGGGTTTGGAAAGATAATCCCTGTAATCCAAGTCGCCAAACAACCACAGTCATTAAAAAGAACATGGTTGGCTGATTGACTGTAATTAAATAAAGGCTCGACACACAAAACAGGGACAAATAATCACACCCCTTCCACAGCTTCTCAGTCTACTGTAGTGACTTTTCCATATGAATGGAAAACAACGTCCGGCGGCGATATTTATAGTGCCTGTTAGAAGTTTAGCTGCACTCGTCTGGGATATGAATGTCAAATTATTTGGGGATTTTTAATATAACATTTGACCAGGGTGAGGTGATTATACAGCAGAGAGCGTCAATGAATAGGAAGAAAATACCAAAGAACTAGGCAATCTTTCTATTCCGTACAAAGTCTAAACTATTCATACAGGCAGGCTCAGATATTATGATCTGTCCTTTTGCCATGTTGTGTTGTGCTGAGGACTCAAGTGCAGGGAAGCAGGCAGGCAGACTGTAAACCAAACTGTGAGCACCAAAGCAAACTAAAGTTAAAGCGACTGATGTTCGGTGGGAACAGGAAACATAGCCAGTACAAAAAAGTGAGAAACAGCAGGATCTGATGGAGATCGGAGGCTTATAAAAGCTGAGATGATGATTACTGAAACAAGGAACAGGTGAGACTGATTAACTGAGCAGATGCAGCTTGGAGGCAGAAGGATGTTTATCTCTAAGTAAATAAACAAAAGAACATGGAAACAATAGCTTAACTAAAATCACGATCCTAAAAAACTTAGGACTAAAGTGTCTAAAGTAAAATGAAGTCCAGCATGTCATGACAGCCTCATCAAGTTGCAAAAAATCCACAGAGTTCTGTAACCATTAACAAGCTCCTGACAATTCTGGCTAGATGTTTTTATTACTTTTCTAATCAGAAATGGGTTTATATTTCTACATTAATACAGCGGGTTTCCTGCCATAGACCATACTGATAGAAGAATCCCCACTTTTCTGATACGTCGCTCCTGAAGCTTCATGTTATATTGCTTTATCCATTCCAATGTATGTTTGTTGGGTTCATAGTTTAAATCATTTACTTTTCACCTTATGTAAAAATGTATACATTGGAGGTCATCCTTCTTTGTTACTTCACCCACTTGAAAGCCTTGCATTGATCCCTCAGTTTTTCCTGTTCTTGTGGATAATTTCCTTTTACCAGAATAATTTTGGATTGTCCTTGTGGGCAGCTACAAATTTAGTTTGTGCTTATTTGAGCAGTTCTTCCTTCTTTGTCAGCATCCCATCAGTCTAGGTTGATACAATGCTGACTTCGCCGTGGATGCTGGTGTTCCAGTATCTTCCAGTTTTAGAATGGGTTTGAGACTCTGTTGTTCCTGGGTTGTCCTTAAACATAATCAACTATTTTCTCCTGAATGGTCTCCTCAAATCCTGTTAAAGAGAATGGGCTACTTTTAAAATCCATGCTGATGCAGGGAAAATAACCAGTTTAAAATGAGTTCTACCATTTCTGACGAGAAGATTAGTCAAATACTCAGCCACGTTTACGGCAAAGACCTGATGGAGATTAACAATATGTTGGAGGTGCACATTGTTGAAGGACACTGAACCAAAAATCAGCAGGGATGTATTTATCAATTTGATTTTATCCATGTGTGTCATTTTGATCAGGTGCCACTGAAATGAAAACTTGTGTTAGACTCAGTCTTATGGACCCAATTGTTGTTTTTAAAGTGTCATCAGTTCTCTGAAGAAAGAGCATTTTAAATGCATGATTAACAGCCCAAACTCCGTATGAATGAAGACTGTATGTAAACTTCTGGCCATTTTCTGCTCACATTTTCAATCTTACTTCACTCCATCTGAAATATTAGTTTTTTCAGTCATACGCTATCTCCTTGTGCTGAAGACATATCGCAACATCAAATAAGACAAAATGGTTGCAGCTGTAAGGTTTCATATTTCCCAAACAAGATAACAAGCTACACAAAGTATAGTTATCTCATCTTATGGAGAACTGAGTAAACAATAGAGGCAGGCTTTGTATTTTTCAACAGCTAACTTTAATTACTCCTATTACTGTTACTATTACTATTATCCCTCATAGTGATATTTCGTATCAATGCAAATCTGTGAATTGCAGCTATGACCTTACTGACTTTTTTCAACTATATAATCTCTACTACTAAGTCACTGAACCTGAATGCATTCAGCTGAACTGTAATAGTAACTGACTATATTGATTTTAAAATGATCTGAGTTGAATGAACTGCATGTGTTTGAGATTTAGTCTGACTGCTGTACTCTGATTTGAGAGCCAAAAATACTGAAGACATTTGGCACTTTTATTGTTATTATATATCTTCCATGTGCCCTGAAATTTCATTTGCTGAGTATTGGGCTGCATCCCAGCTCTCTTGCATTTTGCTTTGACGCTAAACCTAAACATTTCTACAGACTTATCACACCTCCCACACACCAGCAGCACTCCCTTGCAGAAGCAGCCCCTTAACTCTGAAAGATAGAAGTGGCGCTACAACAATCTCCTTAGAAATGGCTCAAAGCACATAAAGAGCTTGTGGTGTTTTGTTGTTCCCCCAAAAGTTCCTTAAATACCCATACAATGACCCCCCACCTCCAATCCACAAAGCTTTTGGTTAGTATTGCCTCATTTCTGGTACCAATGAAGAAAAGAGACATCTTGAATGCTCATAAATATAGGGACATACTCAATAACAGGTGGGAGTTTGTAACATTATGGCTGAATGAAGTTCATTGACATGGATGATTTCCCCATGAAATTACACTGCACCCATTCCAGAGTTAAAGCTCTCGCCCCCAAGTTTATATTGATTTTTTTAAGGATTATTATGCGTTATATTCGGGAAAATTTAAACAGATGGGAATAAGAACCCACGTTAACATAAAGCCAGAGACTTTTTTAAGTATTCAAGTTAATTGTTTTGCAGTCACTTACAGCATGTCTAAAATAACATTGTGCTGTAGCGTTCGAGAAAAAGTAACGACTTTGGGTTTGGTGCTGCTGACGGATAAACATTAGATTATTAAAATTACTTTTTCAACCAACCTTTTATGTCTGTTGATGTCTCAGCTTTTAAACTTTTCTTGCTTGAGATCAAATGTGCTACCTTTGACCAGATATCACAATGCAGTGCATATGAAGAAGAAAAATAACATGTTTTTTTTTTTTCTATTTATCAATTAAAATCAGAAAAATTCTGTTGCGTTCACAGCTGCAATGTCTTTTGGGGTGTGTCTTAACCAGCTTTTTCTCTGACATTTTTGTCCATGCTTTACCAAATAGCTCAAGCTCAGTCAGATTGCATCAAGAGTGTCTTTAAACACACATTTTCCAGTCGTACCATGTACAGTTTCTCAACCTGATGTAGCTCTGAACTTCTACTCCATTTTTGGAATGGATGTAATGTGACAATATCTAAGAGTTCACGGTCTAAGAGTATTTTTACAAGACCTTGTACCCAATGCTTAACATGAATATTTTTCTCTCTCTTGTTTAATACGATGGTTTGCGAGTTTTGTTGACATTTCCTACCTTTTTCCTTGCAGACAGTATATTGTGCAGGAAGCCAAATTGTTCATGTCGTCGTTTGTGCCTGACTGAACTTTTAAAATTGCTTTTCTGTGGCAAAATGGAAGTGTCATTATGTCAGTGATATTGATGAGGATCATTCTCTGTTTTCCTCCCTCTGAACATCCATTTGTTTTCTCTCTGTGAACGTGTTGTGTGTTTGTGTGCAGCCCTGTTCAACCTGATCCCTGTGGGGCTCCGTGTCGTGGCTATCCAGGGCGTCCAGACCAAACTCTACCTGGCAATGAACAACGAAGGCTTCGTCTACACCTCGGTAGGTCGCTAAAAACGGCACCATCATGACTAATATGATGCATTTCTGTCATGTTGACTAATGAAGCAAAAGGTTCCACCGAGAGAACACTCATTATTGCGCTCTCGTCACATCAACACCTTTAACGACACGCCATCTGAGCCTCACTTTTCCATCTCTTGATATTCGTCTAAGGGCTGATTTCTTGTTTTTGTTGTTGCCTTTGGTCATTCTTGATGAAAAAGATTTCTCCTGAAATTTGTCCTCATGTCGTTTCCAAATTGACATGCACACACACACACACACAAACCCAGTGCTGCTGCATTTATTTAATCAGACAGGCCAGAAGGTTGGAGTTGGCTGCAGGGCTGAGCTTCGAGCACCTCGTTTTAGCTCTTCAGCACTGGTGGTGGGTGGTGTGGAAGCAATAACAACAAGAACCAACAAAAATAACACACACAAACACACCCCCTCACACACACACACTTCTGGCAATCTGTACAAGCAAAGCTACAAGACCAAGTGATGAAAACTAACAAAGAGGAAATAAAAAAAACGATGAACACCTCCGTCTTTGCAATCACGTATACCTCCACAATATCTGGTCCATCATATTTGAGATGCTTTCCGCTGTTTTTCTAACCTCTGTCATAACACTGATATCACTTGTTCCATCTCCTGACTTGATATTAAAAAAAAACAACACAGCACGGCCCTCTGCTTTTCACACCAGGTCTGGCCAGACGTCATGCAGCACAGGCCTAATCAACATTCTTGCTGTATTAACACATGTCAGTGAGAAACAGCATCCTTTTTATATCTTCCTGTTTCCCTCAGCAACCTGGCCACCATCTTTCCCAGTGGGCTGGTTGGTATTCAAGGGAGTAGCTGGTTGCTATGGAGACACAGGAATAAGGAAATGCAAATGTCAGCTGTCCTAAGTTGGTGCAGCTCATTTCTTTGAGACCACGGCCCGGCCAAGATAATGATTCTAAGAGCGGAGCGCCTGATGGATGAAAGGAGATTAGAACGTTTTGAAACAGAGCTGCCGTTACAAAACGCATGCATGCTCTGTCTTCACTCTCCTCCTGTAGCTAATTTCTTCTAATATACCTCCCGTTCTCCTCTCAGGAACATTTCACCCCGGAGTGTAAGTTCAAGGAGTCTGTGTTTGAGAACTACTACGTCACGTACTCGTCCATGATGTACAGACAGCAGCAGTCAGGCCGGGCTTGGTACCTGGGACTCAACAAGGAGGGAGCAATCATGAAGGGAAACCACGTGAAGAAGAACAAGGCTGCTGCACACTTCATACCGAAACCACTTAAAGGTAGGACTGAACCAACTCTTTAAAAGATGTTCTGCTTATTTGAAAGTTTATTTGATTTTAGAATAATCTATAATAGTGAGGAGCTCACATAAACTAATTATAGACATAAGAGGGCACAGCGTCCTCTGTGATTTTTAAACCAATGATTAGGTGTATAAGTTTTATCCCACCTATTAGAAGCTCAATGTTGTCCCACTTTATCTGTAACAAAACCATATTTGAACTGTATTTTGAAATGTTGAATCACTGAATTGTGCTCATGTATCAAAGAATGTAGAGCTGATAACTGGAGGTGAAGTTGAAGCAGGACAGTGATGCCAAATGCAAATCAAAACTGGTTTTGGAAGGGTTATATTTCTAGAATGGCTCCGTCCTTAACACTGTTGAAAGTATATAGATATGATGGCATTCATAAATTTTGGATCTGTGACAAAAGACAACCAATTATAGGGAGCTCGACCAATTAAGTTCCTAATAATGTGCAAATATTCTGCCAAACGGTTACAAAAAGAATGTGGTTTCTCAGCAGTTTGATATCTGCACTGAGTTTTAATTTGGGAAAAAGAAACGTTACTTTAGGTTAATTATGCTCCAGTATTGTCTTCCTACTTATGTAACATTGAAACAGACCGATGTTTATTACAAACTAAGTTTATTACAGGGTGCAACAGATTCTTTGGCCATGTTAGAAAATTTAGCAGTATGAGCACGGTTGCTTACACATACCATCTGCATCACACATTTCCCACTACACAACTGCCACTATTAATATTGCAGCAAATATCCAATAGTAATATTACAGAGTGATATGCAATATCTTACAGACACTGTCTGCACTAATAGAAGTTCACTCACGTTGGTGTGTCTGATGCTTGAAACTAAATCACGCCATGGCCCATTTTATGAAGTAATGGGAATTCTGTTAATTTTGCTTCATCAGACTACTTTGGGAAACTCAGAGCATCAAAATACAGTAAAAAAAGACCATTAGATTGTGATGTCTTGATAAAAGCAACGTATGAAAGGACTGACTCTGAAATATATACGGGTCAGTCCTTGTTTTTAAAACATTTAGATTGTATTTCATAATTTAAAACTGGAGAAAAAGTTCCTCCATACTGAGTGTTCGGTAAGTTTCTCACTATTGCCAGTATTATATACTATATTTAAAAGTTAAAAAGTATGTTATTATACATACCCTGCACAGAAGGGCATCTATTATTGCAACTTGTTTTAAATTCTCCTGTTATGTTGTCCTTTTGGTCATTTTTAGGCCCTTAATCTTAAAAATCTTCACTGACTGGCCAGCTATTTGTTAAAAAAAATAATGTAAAAGGACTGAACAGGCAGCTGTTCAGTCCTTGCTTAAGAAGTGCCAAGTTAGCCACATGCTGATGGATAAAAGCGAGACAAGAAAAATCTGGTGTTCTGTTAAGGCACAATTCACACAGCTTACAAGCAGAGTCTTGAGTGGAAGAAAAATAACTCCCTTTGCTGTGGCCTTTGTGACTTTGCAAAACTTTTACAAAATATCCAAAGCTACTCAACACACCAAAAGAATGGTGTGTTATAAACTTATAAATTATAAAATGAGCTTCTAACATCTGAAAACAAAGTTTTAATTAAGTCTTTTCTCCTTAAAGTGAAATTCCTCTGAACCTGCATTATTTTCAAGTTTTCTTCACTTTAATGTTTCAGCTGTATTGTATAGCACACTGTATGCTTTGTGCGGAGAATTAAAATAAAAGAGCGATTTCTCACATTAATCTGCTGCTGTTCCTTTTAAGATAGCCCAAAGTCTGACTAAGGGAAACACACTTGATGTTTGCTCTGCTTTATTTAATATGCAGCTTACTCAAGTGTAACATGGAAACGCCTGATATTTTAGAAGACACACAAAGAACAGTAATTAACCTTTATATGGCCCGTTAGATGGCCTGCATTTAATATTCATGAACAAATATTCTTCAATGTTTACAGATTTGAAACGCATAAATGTAAATTTATATAATGCTGATTAACTATAGGTCTTAACACATTTTTATTTAATAAAGAACCTAAAACCAATTACCACCTAAATATGTGTTGGGAAAGATTGATAAAAGTGAATTGTATTTACTTATTAATTTGTTTATTTATTAACATGTTCAAAATAGAAAATAAACAAAACATCCTATGAAAAATAATTGAATCCTATTTTGTTTTTAATTCTTAAGGACAACTTTTTTTATTTAAAAAAAGGTACAGATTTGCATTTCAATCAGCATTTTATCCTCTCATACACAATTGGATAGCTCTGCCTCTTAAAGGTAGGCCTGATGTATGCAAGATCGTTCATATGTTGGAACAGAAAATTTGCTATCAACAATCTGTAAAAAAGATCTCAATAAAAAAGAGATTATTGAAAAAACTGCATCCATTTTTGCATTAATTGCAGAAGTGTTTACGATCCACTCACTTTTATCTGACACTCAACACCCTCATCAGTGACAGTAGAGGAAAACACACTTCAATATTTAATTGGATCCGCATTAAAGAAAAGCTTAGGTTTTTATCTTTTTCCATAGTGCAGCTCACTTTTTATTCTTGGTTAAGGAATGATTCTCTGTATCCTTGCTTTTCTTCTGATTAGCTTTTAATGGGATAGGTTTTATTTTGTTTTGAGTTGCATTTTTATTTTATTTTTGTTGTGTATTCTTAAGGGTTGTTTGCTTCCTGTCTTCTTTTAAGGAGCTTTTCTTTTATTTGCTTTCACCTGCATTCGTATGGCAACCAAAAATAAAACATGCACCCGGCAATAAATAAGGCATTTTGTTTGTAGCTTCCAATACCATGTTAAATTAAATTGCTATTTAATTGCTTTCAAAAGCTCCAGTCTGCATTTGATCATTTTTAGTTCAATATCCTTCATGAAGTTGAATAAACAGTGTCATCTTATATTGCTTTCCTTGTTTGATTCTTTTTCTCAACGCTTCTCTTTTTTTCTTAAAGTAACAGAAAATTTCTTGCATAATATTTCATCACAAAGATCTCTGACCAGGTCAAAACTCATATAGTAGCAATTGTATTTTGTGTGGACATTGTGAAGAACAATGACAATAGACACATTTGATGTAGACACGTTTTGTTTGTTGCTCCAAATTTTAGAGGCAGTAAAAATGGAGCTCCTTCTCTTCGCTCAAATTACTTGCTCTAAGGAGTTTTATAATCCTTTTTCCATTGTCTTCGCCTGACAGCTTCTCTGTTTGGGCCCATGTTTCCTGTCAATCAGCCGGCTGAAAATGCTCATCAAAGTCTGCAAGTGCTCTTTCTTCACTAAGAAATCATTCAGCACCATTCAGTTCTATTCATACAGCACCAATTCACAACAAATGTCATCTCAAGGCACTTTAGAAAATGAAGAGATCCAATTCATATATAGAAGCATATTCAGCAATCATATAATTTAGGTTCATCCAGATCATGTGCAGGTTTTTTTTTTTTTAAATTTCATAAAAGTAAAAAAGATCTTTAAAAAAAAATCATTCATGAAGTATACTATGTAAATGTATATTCCGGTTATATTGTAATTTATGTAATGCAAAATAAAACAGTGGAAGTACATAGTTTTGGCCTAAGTTTCTAATCAATATTACTGTGCGATGAACAGATCCAATAACTATTTAATGACTAACACTTCTGCCAGTAATGGACCCTCACTGAGCTAAGGACCTCTGTGTTTAGCATTTGCTTGCTTGTCTGACTCGCAAACGTTCCTGATTTGTTTGGATGCCTGCATCTGTACGCAGCAGGCAGCAGCTTCTAATGGCAAAGCTTTAAAAGTAAGTCAAGTACCTCTAAAAAGCTCCTTGACTTGCCAGATGCGCCAGGTTAGTGTAAGAGTGGTAAATTTCCCTTGGGAATCAGCAGAGAGCAAAACAAAGCTGAGAACGAAGTGGCTATTGGATTTGCATTCATTAAATGGACACAAACCTGACTCAAAACAAATGCTGGGGCTGTTTCTAATCTGCTTGTTTGTTACTGAGTGACTGTTAACTAATTGATTCTTTAATTAAATTATTGTTCCTTTGTTAATTTCCTTTACTATTCCCAATTAATGGCAGGAAATCCTAATTTACTGCACTCACACATATTGAACAGCTCAAAACGATCATTAAGGAGGAGCTGAAGCACGCTAAATGCGCCGACTGAACAAGGCCGCACACGTGTGTATTCGACTCAAGGTGTAAAGTGCTCTGAGTGGTCGATAAGACCAGAAGAGGGTTATGTAAATGCATTTACCATATCAAACCTGAGTGGTTCTCTAACTATATTAATAATTCATATGTGTCTGTTTGTGTAGTGGCCATGTACAGGGAGCCCTCCCTCCACGACCTGACAGAACTGTCACGTTCCGGCAGCGGCACGCCGACCAAGAGCCGCAGCGCTTCAGCCCTGCTCAACGGCGGAAGGAAGACACCCAGCAACGACGACCTATCCTAGCCTCTCCACTTCCTCACTGACGCGTTCAAACACAAAGCCCTCATCCCAACAGGAACAAACACTCACCCACAAACACACAAATCTCAGGCCAACATTCCCATTACTTCTGAGAGGGAGGAGAAGATGAGGTCAAAACCCAAGAAGAAAGAGTTCTTCGTCTTCTCAGAGCCCACTGTGACTGACTGTGATGTACATAAATCAAGGACAATCAACCCTTTTTGGCTCTGCTGCCCTCGGCGACGGGAACGGGACTTGCGGACATTAAAAAGATACTACAGAGGAGGGAGAGAGACAAGGAAGGACCAGACGAGTTCAGTCAGTCACAAAGTACGTTCAACAGACTGTTACAGAGAACCAAAGAGTTAAAGTATTACCTAACCTGGTATAAAAAGGGGCCAGAGAGTTACATGGAGTTACAAAAGTGAGGAGGGCAGTCTTTATTTACAGGTGCATATTGATAAATTACAAGTTTAAAGTTTTTGGTTTTTTTCCAGTAATACAATTCAAAAAGGGAAACTTGTATATTAAACTGATTCTTTACACAAATTTATATATTTTTAGGATTTAATTTAGTCAGTGTAGATGATTATAACTTACAGCTTACACAAAAGTCTCAAAATTCAATTAAACTAAGTCTAATTAAAAGGCTTTTAACAGGTAAAATAATTCATTGTTTGTTGTTTTTTTCCTTCCGCTCAGATTTCCAGTATGCTTGAATAAAGCAAACAGCTTCTTTAACAATGACTTTTTATTTCTTTCCTTCCTTGTGGAAGGCATCAGTCACTGTCTACTGGATAACTGTGAAGTCAACTGTCTTCTCCATCATTGTGTAAGCCATGTACATGGCATAAAAACTTTTTTTTTCTTTGAACTCTTCCATAACAAAAACCTACTGTATAAATTGTTATTGATAAAGAACTTTGCTGTTCAAAATTCTGTATCCAAGTAGTTAGAAGGTTGAGTGGAAGAAAAAAGTGTAGATGAGAAATCCTGATTGTGATAACCAATCAGTCTCATGCAATATCTTAGTTGTGAGAATAGCTGGATTTTGGGATTTCTTAAGCTGTAAGAAATATTTCACCATATGTGCAATGAATCTATATAAGTTTCACTTTATGACTTGAATTACTTGAATGGATGAATTATTGAAATGCACCTGTATGCTACTGTACGCTATGTTTACACACAGCTCATGGGGTTAAGTCATATTTTCAAAAATGATGGACGTATTCCTTGTAAAATTATAAGGATTTATTTGTTTGCATGCATGTGCGCCTCTGTGTATGCGTGTGTGTGCGTGTGTGTGCGCGCGACAGAGAAAGCTGTGTTTGCAGTAGGTGTGTGTGTGTGTGAGCGCGCACGCATGTGTCTTTTACCTTTTTAAGATCTGTTGTATATCAGACGAACATCCTGAGTGCTTCAGCAGGTCACATATAAGGTTTACTGTATATGCTTCCATGCTCACTTCTTACGGGCGACGCTGTTGTTTATCTTTCGTTGGTAGCTGTCGTCCCTTGCTGTTTGTTTGTTTGTTTGTTTGTTGTTGCATGGAAGCTCGCGGACCTCTGCTCAGTAGCAGCATGCTGAAGGTCCCCCAGGCCTTTTTTCCCCTCTGGGTCTTACATGTTAACGACCACAAGAAAACACTAGTGAGCCAATAGTGTGATACCAGAACACTAGTGAACCAATGTGAGGGTGTTAGAACACTTCTGGACCAATAGTATTGCACCAGAACATGTGTGGACCAATAGTGTTGAACCAGAACTTTGGTAAACCAATGGGAGCACAGATTATCTTCATATTTTGGTTCCTGCTGTGCACAAACTAGAAATGCACTAAATAAACTTTGTAAAGAAGCAAAGTGAATGGTTTTGTCTATTTTTCATGCACATCTATGTAACTTAAACATTGTTAGTGATTATAATATTACATTCCTACTTATATTTAAAGGGACATACACCTAATTTGTATTCAACGTAAGGATTTATGTAAACAGTTTTACCAAGCTGTACTCATAATAATAATAATAATACAGCTATGTAAAATGGGTTTTGAAAAATAAGGAGCAGGTCCATAAGAACCACTCATGTTCATATTTATAAAGTTGTTAATTTAAATAAACATCTCAAAAATCTTTAGTTAAATGTCCCTTACCAAATGTGTAGAGAAGCCACACTTTTTGTAACAATCATTGAGGTCCTTTCATAAATCTGGTTGGATATTTCTAATCAGAAATGAAAACATTTAATTTAAGTATGTTGGTCTGTTGGCATCGCTACTTCTTTAAATCATAATCCATAAATTTTCTACTGGGCAGAGGGAAGGGCTTTTGGCAGCCATTCAGGAAGGATTTCCAAAATCTGTTTTAATGTTTGTTTGGGGTAACTGTCCTAAAAACCAAACTGTGTCCAAGTTTCAGCCACCGGACACAAACTGTATCCTTCAGATATTGAGAAATTGGTTATAACTTATAATATTCCGGAAAGGCAAATAAACCACAAAGGTTAGGACTTATAATAAATTCAAACTTTTTACCAACACCAGTGTTCTACATAAGATCTATTTCTTCTTCAAAAGAGAGAATAGTTAATTGTGAGCTATTTTTAAGAGAAAGCAAAAGCATTCAGATATTGTCTGTATTAGATTAATTCTGAACAATATTTTCCATTTAGGTTCCAGCCCTTGCATTATTTTGATTTCGCCACTAGATGGCGCTTGCAAGTCCACAGTTAAACCTAAAGCTGGGTCTCTTCTTTACAAGACTTATGCAGACTTATGTCTTGCAGAAAAACAAAATAATAAAAAAGACAGCGAAGGTCTCTTGAAACAATCATTTACTCCAACATGTGTGTTTTGTTCACATCTGTGCAGTGAAGAGCAGACATGGCATTGTCTTCAAATACTTTGACTACAAAGGGTATGTTTGTTTTGCTATAACTGGAAACATTTAGGTAATTACAAAAGCATAAAGTGCAACAATTAAATAAAATTTTTTATATATATGTAAAATAAAAATATACAATGTTTAAAGTAATCACTTCACATTAAAACAATAAACATTGGTTTATTTCTCTCAGGTACAGTGTCATACTAATTGTGATTTTTTTTTAATCCTTAAAATATGAGATACTTCTTCCAAAGACAATGATAATTTAAGAATTTTTGGTTTCACTCTTCAACTTTCATTTATACAATTTGTGTAAAAGACCCAAAATATTTGGGTGAATACACAAAGGAAGTCTTGTCTGTATCTTCAACCTACAGTAAGAATCATTCTTCTCTCCCTTTACTATGCATTTCTGTTCAAAGGTCACATGGTCACTTTCTGCACATGTGCAATAAACATGCAGACACATGAACACAAGACTTAGCTCATGGTTAGAGTGATCACGTTAATACTGCGCTGGTTTTAATCGGTCAAGTTTGTCACATTAAAGATAGCTTGGTTAGCATCAGCCTGGCTGTGCATCACCCTCTTCATTCCTTTCTTTTCTTTAATAAGTGATCTCCTCATGCTTTCATCTGGCACACATTCTCCTGCCAAACAAGAGTTTTTTCTTTTCTCCTCACAGTTCCTCAGACTGTCTGTGTCATCTAGGTCCCCTTCTTTGATTCCCACTCCTGAAAACAATGAGAAAGTAAATATCAGACACAGTCCTTGCACTGGCATGACAGCTACATCCCAACTATTACATTTAGTATGTAATGAATCTGTCTGAATTATTCATAAATGTCAGATTTAGACTTTAGACAATGTTAACTTGACCAAAGATCAATGTCATGGGTGTCCACCGACACACAGACTCAGCAGGACGTACTTTACCTTTGCTTTCTGCATGACGTTCCCCCTGGAGGAAGCACAAAGAGACGGTGGGCGTTTACGAAGCTCAGATGCTGAGTTGACGGGAACGCTCTCATTGTAAATCTTTTCAGTCTTATTTCTCTGAGTCTGTAATCAAACAGAAGTCCACATGCAAAAACTTCACCAAGGAGGCAAATATAATGTTTCACCAAGCATTTCGAATCACAGCAGAGATAAGCTGTGTATTGTTTAAGAGGAATTGCAGTAGTATTCAAATTCTAATCCAAAACTTGGAATACTATATATTAAATATATAGTAGTCTGAAAGGGTGACTGATAAAATACTGTTTCCACATGTAAAGGTGTATTTCTTAAATATTACTCTTTGCGTTCACATGTTAAGGTATAAAAAACACTAACATTCAAAATGTTAGCATTTTTTAAATACTACATTACTTCTAACATCTTTTAAAAGAAGTATGTTAATGTGTGATATCGATATTTAATCTCTAAATTAATGTTGAAGTTGTACAAATGATGTGCTGATTCCCACCTTGACGTTAACCTTTGTGTCCACAGGCGGACCCAGAGCTCCTCTAGCCAGTGATTTCTTCAGATTTTCTTTGACTTCTGTCAGCTGGAGCTCCAGCTCTACCCTCTCCTCCTCCTTCTGTTTGCACAGCGTCTCTATCTCAGCTAACTGCTTTTCCATAGCATCACCTGCACACACACACTCACACACACCCCCCCCCCCCCCCCCCCCCCCCCCCCCCCCCCCCCCCCCCCACCCACCCCACCACCCCCCCAAAAAACAACCCACAACCCCTCC
>CAEFZY010068000.1:0-48359 GCA_903066815.1 Brachyrhaphis roseni
TATTATTATTATTATTATTATTATTATTATTATTATTATTATTATTATTATTATTATTATTATTATTATTATTATTAAGACAACTGCAAATTGAGTCAAACATAAAACTTCAATATTATTTTGAGAACAATTTTAAACATTTGTTACCAGCTTGGAATCGTGACCCTTAACTGGAAAAAACAAACAACTTCTTACTTAGTTCAAAGCTGTTGTTCAAATCTTTCATTGTCTTATCCTCGGTTTTGTGAACCTAAAGAGAGGTGTAACCCATACTGTAAAAAAAATATCTGTGTATTTAACTGTGATAAACAGTAAAATTGGCAGGACTTTCGTGAACTATAAAGTAATTTAAAACTGTTGGTTTGATGTGAAGTTGCCGTAAATTAATGAAAACGGCAATTTGTACATTTTGCACTTAGTCAACCTTAGGATTAATTTGTATTAGCTTAAACTCATTGAAATAAAGTGAGTAAAATGCACCGGGCCATGCAGAAGTGTCAGCTCTCCTTCTGCTCTGAAAGTTGACCTACCTCAGACAAACAGCAGCAAAGTTATTTCTGTCATTCCAACCCAGAGATGCAACTTCCACTTATTTTCAATCATTCTTTTGTAACTGTAGTTTTCCAGCATAAACAGGAACATGCACAGGGGCATAGCCAAGTAAATATCTTCGATGAAACCAAATTACCGGTTAAAACAATTTGAACTGGTGTGCAATGTAGGACCTCCAGCTTAAACTGGCTAAATTAAATTTTTATCATTTTCTCTGGTTAACAGGTGGACTCTTCTTTCCATTTTAGATACTGAATCAAACACTCTTCGGAGGCTACTGCCCTCAGTTCATATGGTACAAAGAAAGCACACACGAGGATGATAAGTGTGGTTTTGAAGAGAAAAAGGAGCATAGAATATATTAGAGGTGGGACAAAGCCTCTTTTGTCATAATGCCTCTCTTAACAGCTTCTCTGGCTGTGATGCAGAGTTCAGGCCAAGGTCCCCGACTCCTCTTATTCCTTTTGCGTAAGCCCCTGGCTTCCTGCTCTACTGTGACAATAGGATAAGTGTTTGTCTTGAGACAAATTCTTCATAGGTGACTGACAGGGGTGTGTGTGTGTGGGTGTGTGAGTTTGTTTTGTGTTTCTGTCTTCATATGGCCCTGTTTGGTTTATTAACCAGCAGTTTTTGGGTGCCTGTCTATCCACTCCTCCTCTTCCTTCACCTCCTCCTCCCCCAGGGAAGAAGGCAGGAGGTGGGAAGCAGAAGCGAAGCCATTGTGAAGGGGAAGCCACTGGCCTCTTCCTGTTATGAGAGGAAATGCATACAAATGTGCTTCCTGTGCATCCACCCCCACTTTTTCTCTCTCTCTCCTTGTCCCTTCTGTCTTTTTCTCGCTCTTTTGTGGTGCAGAATCAGAATATATCCCTCCTTTTCTTTGATTCTCTTAAGTCTTCCTGGGAAAAGTGACCTGGTCAGTCAGGTAAAACAGGGCATTTTTCATCACTGAATATTATTAAATCGGTTGATCCATGTCTACTCTGACAATATCTCTTAATAATTATAGATGTAATAAAAAAATAATTGGAAAAAAAATAGCATAAGCGGTAGGTGACAGCAGGTAAAGGTAACATGGTTCAATGATTACCAAGTCGTGTTTGTGAGTCTGTGTGTGTGAATGGATTTGCGTGGGCATGTGTGTTAAACTGCATATGTCGCAATCTCCCCTGGGAAGAAAGCTGAGGAGGAGGATATGGGTGAACAAATAAACTGTGTACTTCTTTAAGGTTGTGCTAAATAATTTCCACCGTATATTACGGATCAGTTTTGGAATGTGAGAGGATTAGATATAAGAATACACTAAATAAGAGTATTTGATGTTTAGTCTACAAAAATCTCTGATTAGTACTTGTTGTACATACAAAAATACAGATTTAAATACCATTAAGACCTTTCTTTTATGAGCCATTAGCTCAAAACTTTTTCTCATGGGGATGTAAAATGCTTTGATAACTTGTAATGTTTTGTGTATGTGACGAAAGGCACTACGCCCCATTTGCCAGTGTGCTGTGAACAGAAACAATTAGGTTTACACTCACACTTAGTCCAGTTTCCCACCAACCAAAGCATTGTCCTATCAGACTCCCTAATGATAATAAAGTGTTGTGTCTAATAGTATTGATGAGCCGAGGACAAAAGGTTGTGACAACATACGGGTGGTTTCCACTTGGGAATGTTTTTTTTATTCTGTCATTTGGGTTTATTATTATTTCTATCACTGAAAACGTGTCAAATAACAGTAAATATAAAGTGCACCTACCTCTGTATGTCTCTACCAGCTGCTGAAAAAACAGGTCAGAGCATCAGTTTACAGCAGCTGCTTGGGGTACTGATGTGTTTTTGAATTTGCAAATAAAAGATTTCTCATGTAGCCATGGAAAACAAAAAGGTCACATGAGGGCACAAATGTTGGAAAGTGTCCTCAAGCCATGACAGCAAAGATCAGAACATAAAATCTCTGTTGATGAGATTCATCACAAATTAGCACATCCCACATTAAGTATTTAACCAACCACTTGTCATCTCGGCTACATTCATATACATGCCAACTAGCTTTATTTTGAAATCGTGTGTTGGAATCAGACCACCGTGCACCGTGTGTGTTTACGGATGTGCGCGGATGGGTTTTTTGTTATATATGTGTGTTGGAGGTAGCAGGTTGTATGTGTCAGGTTGAGATATGTGGGTGTGGTGTGATATTTATGTAGCTGTTATTGTTTGGTCAGTTTAGGCTTTTCATTATCACACTCATTCTCTTTCCACGGCGCTGTTAAAGTCAGCGTACGTGTGAATTATGATACGTGGGAAAAGCATGCATGCAGTTCTGCATTCAAGATTCGAGACTCAAAACAATTTGATTTGATTCTTCGCTTCTTTTAGCTGTTAAAATGACATGATGAGAAGTGAGAGGTTTAAAATAGGTTTACCACACACGTTTTGCACAACTACTGATGAGAAAAGCCAGGTGGCATTTAAAAATTTGCTCTCTCCCTACAAGAAAACAGAATGTCACTTTATGCCTACACTTGTTTATGAAGCTACGTTTGTCTGATTTCTAACTATAAAACTTAATGAGATTTATAAGACATTTTAAACTATATTTGATCAACTTAATTACTTTCAGCACTTCGATAGATACCGTACCTTTCTTTGAACAGAAGTTTAAGCAAATTAAATGAACCCAACTTAAAGTGCAACAGGACACTGTGCTATCTAAGCAAGTAAACTTTAAAAAATATAAAAAAAACCTGTCCAACAATCTGAAGTTAAAAATTATGCTACCTGGATTAAGTTAGCTGCCTAGAGCTCTATAAAATTTGTTTTTGTCTCTTTCAATATTACCTTTTTTTAATTAGATGTTTCTTTGTTTGCAGTGTGCAAAGTAAAGACATACTTTAATGTGACAAAGTGTAAATGTAGTATAGGAAGTTTTAGCGATCAGTCACAAAAAAATAACTTTAATGGAAATATTTCATTTCTTTAAAGCTTCTAGAATCTACCTATGTATTTTTTTGCAGTTTTGTAATAACTAACTAATGTTTGTATACCCAAAGGTTATAAAAACATCCCACTTTAATTAAAAACTAGCTTTAGCTTAGTTTGACTTGACATAATGGACACAAAATTTTTCAACAAAAATACATCTCTGAGGATGTTTGCCCAGGTAGATTTTTGCTGAGAAATTATAATAACCCTCGCTTTCTCGCTTTCTGTTTTGATATGCCATGTTGATCATTCATCACATAGCATGTTCTCTTTGCAGTTCAGTTTAATTGTGCAAAAAAGATAAAGAAATGTTCGGTTTAATATAAGTAGTTTGCTGTGAACTTTGCAAAAATTAATCACAAGATTTAAAGCAGAATCCCATAGCACTATCAGTTGAATCATCTAAACATGCTTCAAAAATAAAGTGAAGACTGTATCTGGATTGAGCATGGACATGGATCCAGTCTGAGACTTTAACAATCACTTGCGTAACTGTTGCTCAGATTACTTTTAAAACCCGCGTCTCCAGAATTATGTCGATGAATAAGTTGCCAGCCACAGTACAAGCAGTGTAAGCAAGCATGTCAATTTTGTTTTGAGACTAGGTCCTCATGGCCTTTCGGATTGTGCGACATGCCAGCTGTTGAAGCTTTAATGGCGCCAGTAGAGTAAGTGGCAGAGTGAACAGTTGATAATGGAGCTATGATAGCAGATAGTTGTGTCCTACATCTGCCCCTTGTTTTAAAACACCAGTGGAAGACAACACTCTACATGCCATGTACCCCAACAGCCTGTTTTGACCTTATGTTCTGCAAGACTTGTCGACTTATTGACGCGCTCATGCACAGTTTGCAATGCAATTCAGTCCCTGCAAGGCTCCCAGGCCCCTCTGGGAGAGTTTAGGTTTCAGCTGTGGATGACACAAGTTATAGTGGATACGACAATTAATCACATTGTCTGACATTGTGAGTTAATCTAAAGCCATGAGAATAAGGTTTGTGTTTTTCACATTTCGTCATGACTGTAAATGTCAGCATGGTATTTAGAGCACAGGGGAGCATTTTCTCCTCGTGTCGTCACTGAATCAGACGAGTGTTCTGAGGTACGTGACCTGACGCTACTCGCACAAGTTTGTCAGGAGCTGGAACGCTCTCTGAGTCTGCGGTTTCAACCTGTTGCCTGACAGCTTTCTCAACATGATGCTTTGGCATCTCGGGGAGAACCTTAGAGGCAAAGGGGGGTCCAGAAATATCGAGATTATACCCACTCTTAGTGGAAAGAAAGAGAGAGAGAAAGAAAGCGGGAAGGAAAGGAAAACAGGATGGAGTGAGAGGAAGATTTTGATATCGAGTTTCCGTTGTGCTTCTTGGGAGATATTATTTCAGGAAATTGAAAATTGTCAATATCTTTTCAAGGCTGTCTCATTTTACAGTTATAAAGATAAACTTTAAACGGCGGTGCATTACAGATAAACTTCAGAAACCCATTCATGGCGCAGATTCACCCCAAACAGAGACCTTTTCTTTAAAGGCTTGAAAGGGTCTTTATGCTCACAGTGATAGGCTCTTTATTGTATTCAAAGCATGTATTCATTCGCTGTTTATTTTGTATTTTTTGGCCCACTTAAAAGTCAGAAGAGAATAGGCAAACACGCAGTTAATCAACAAACTCAGATGGTTAGTTACCAGCTGGGCACGGCTCTGGCAGCATTTGCCTCGCTGTAAAAAAGCTTTGTCAAGACGGATCTCCAGTGTAATTAATACACACACGGTTGCATAGGAAAATAAAAAAGAAATTCCAATAACAACAAGCAGTGTTGCTCAGGGAAGCTGGCAGTGGCATTTTTTTTTTTCCTCCTCCTCGTACCACTAAAGAGCTTGCACACATGGTTTGGAAAAGAAAGCAGGTGCAGCTCACTGGAATTAACTCACTTTCACTGCTCTAGTTTTGATCCAAACAATAGGAGGAATAGAGGCTGTTCTATTTTCACAATGTGGCCACTTTGTATGCCTTTGTAGCAAAGGCTACTAATCTTAAGGGCTCACACAGACATACACAGATGTGTCTGCATACCCACATAAAGAGACAGAGACAGGAGGAGGGGAGGCTGTGTTGCATGAGACAATTCTTGTTGTTTACCTTGAGTAGATTACCACTTTTGCAGCATATGCAAACGTCTTTAAGCAGACAATATTTTTCTCAATAGCAAGCTCATTCTATCTGTCTAGTTGTCTCATACAGCAACTTGCACAGGTGTTTGCCATTGAAGAGTTTAGCATTTTATCATGTTTCAACCACACCCTTCAATTTTCTTTATTAGAATTGTATATGAAATATGAATACAGGGTACTGTGAAGGAAAAAAATATATAGTTTTAAAACTTTTAACTTATAAAAATCTTTTCTACAAATGTTCTACAAACCGACAGAGTTACCAGGTGTATAAATCCAAGATATCCCAAATAAAATCTAAATTTTGATCTTCTTTAAAAGGTTTAGTTGCTGTAAAAACTTGAATTATGATTTAATTAGTTCCATACTTTTCAACAGTACGAAAGTAGGAAATATAAAACAATATTTGATGGAAGGGCAAATGTATTTTTTTTTCTTTTTACTTTTTTCATTTTATTATTTTTTCATTATGTTATGATTTAAAATTGTATATGACCTTATTGTTATTTGAGTCCTTACATCTATCTTTCTTACTGTTATAAAATAAAATATGTTTTAATGCAATGTTTCATCTGCCATTCAAATAAATGAAGAGAGTCTTGAGAGTGACCAAAAAAAGTCAATGTCAACAGAAGAACACA
The DNA here is from genome assembly GCA_903066815.1 of Brachyrhaphis roseni. Lineage (NCBI taxonomy): Eukaryota > Metazoa > Chordata > Actinopteri > Cyprinodontiformes > Poeciliidae > Brachyrhaphis > Brachyrhaphis roseni. Next base: position 6,353 of record CAEFZY010068000.1, read on the forward strand.
AGTAGTCCTGTTTACAATTTGCCATAAGTCCTGTAGGTGAGGCAACATGTGAGAGTAGGTGCTCTGGTCAGAGAAGACCAAACTTCATCTTGAAAAATGCAACATTCAGATCTCTCTATGTATGTAATTTGCAAAAGTGAATGAGTAATACAATTTAGTTTGTAAATTGAAGAAAGTTTTAGAAATCTATACCCATAAACAATTGTAGCTGAAATTGTAAAAGAACTCTTGCAAAATACATTTTCATGTTTTTATTTGTGAAAAGAAAAGAAATAAAAACTCCATTTTCCATTTCATTTTTCACCACTTTGCTTTGGTCTGTCACAAAAGAATTAAACATATGACAATGTGAAACAATGGAATTAATACTTTGGCAAGACATTTAGAAAATTTAGTTCACTGTGATGCATCAATAACTCATTGAATAAAATAGTTAGAAAAGTTTTTTTTTTATTTCTACCAGACACTTAATTTGTTGGCGATGGAAACTTTAACTCGCCATATGTTCCACAATAAACCTCTGTGATCTTTGAAGTACAAGCAATAAGTGATCCTCTTTACCGTTATCTGACTGAGACAGAGTATTTTCAGTTCCTCCTTTTTCTTTTTTTCCTGGCATGGTGGATGGACTGTTACAGTCAGGGTATGTTGAACCCTCAGCAGACTTCTTCTCTTTGACTTCAGTGATGTTTCCCTTAGAGCGATAGTTTTTGAAGAAGAAATGTTCTAATGTCATTTTTCAGGGTCACTTCCTTGTGACAGTAGGATCGGTACATAATATGTGATTTTTTTTCTATGTAAAAAAAAAAGAAGCTAAATACATTTGATTGTAATTTCTTTCATTTTTATTTTTTCTGTCTGCATTTATTTAAATCTTCGCATCTTCTCGGCTTGAATCGGCTTTCGTTTAATCTTGCTAATTTTGTTTTCCCTCTTCTCTCTCACCCAGGTGACATTTACAAAGCGAAAGTTTGGCCTGATGAAGAAGGCATATGAGCTGAGCGTGCTGTGTGACTGCGAGATTGCCCTGATCATCTTCAACAGCACTAACAAGCTGTTCCAGTATGCCAGCACAGACATGGACAAGGTCCTCCTTAAATACACTGAGTACAACGAGCCCCACGAGAGCAGAACCAACTCTGATATTGTGGAGGTATGTTACAAGAAAAACACATACACATACATGCACACGCAAACACATTCCCTGACATGCAAGCTCACGGAAACGCACAAGCAGACAGATGGTAACTGCGCTTGTGACTCATTCAGCAACCCTTACTTCTCTCTTTTAGACTTCACACCTAACAGAGTGCAAGAAATAATTGCTCCCATAGCTTGTTGGTCTTCCCCAAGGGGCTTGGTAGCGATATCAATCTTTTTTTTTTCAGAAAAGGCATTTTAAGCTCCGCAATATGTCATTAATTTCAAGAAAATATTTTTCTATAAATGGCCTCCTCTTACTGTTTAAGCTTCCCTGCAAACAAGAGGTTGTCTGTTATTGATCTGGACTTCTCAGCCTGTCCCCTGTGGTGTATAATCACTGCACCCTGCCCTTGGTGTCTTGTCAGCATTGATGTGCCTCTAAGAGGAGGATGTTGATCTGACTTCTTCTGGGCACTTGTCACCGAAGTGGATCAAAGCAACGTTAAACAGAACTATTGGCCCAGGCACTAGAACTCAGGTGGATCAAGCAGGAAATGACATTGTCAGCATCCTGAAGCTTTAAGCTCCCAACGTGAACCTGTTATGCAACAACTGCTTCCATCAGACCTGGTGGGCAAAAGACCTGAATGAATAGACACAGAGTTTATCTCCTTCTGCCCTTTGCCCTGTCTGCTAATTTACCCTTGCAGTGCCATGATCTAATGGAGTAGGCATATAAAGTTATCTTTTCAATGCAAAGTTAAAGACATTAACAGACATGGACAATTTAGTTTTCTTTGTTTTTGTTATCCAAGCTAAATTTTGACTTTTGTTAAATAAATTTTATGAATCCTGATTTTTCCCTTATGGTGGAGGAATTTTGGAAGCTGTGTGTCTGTTTTTTATTAATAATATATAGCAGCATAATGATGTGTTCATAATTCATGTGCAGCACATGCATACTTATCTAAATGTGTTTTTTGTAAGACAAGCACTTAAAAAACACAGAACACATCAAAGGGAACATGGATATTCGTGATTTGTAATGAATGCATATCACACATGGTCCAGTGGCTCAATCCAGATGGCTATGTGATCAAAAAGCATGGGACATATTTTTCTTCTCATATAGCTGCTGCTAGGCTTATTGCCCAGTTAGTAAGTGACAGACTAGTTGTTTGCTCTTACAGATAGCCCTCCAGATACAAAAATTTATCACTTTACATATGTATACAAAAGTACTTTGGCACTGAAGACTTTTGATCTTATGCTAATACTATTCTTCATGTGATCAGGCGTCTAAAACCAGCATAAACAAACATGTTGCAATACAGTGAAACTTCAAAAATGGTTACTGATTTCAGTAGTGCATTGTTTCATAGCCATTTCCATTTGGTAGAGTCAAATGTGAAGAGTGTTGATGCAGTTCCTACATTAACCACTCAACATATGACTAACCTCAATGATGAAAACAAAGGGAATGAACGCGGTGCATTATCTTGGACTGTACTGAAAAGCATGACAATTTATTCGCTTTTGCAGGACATGCTTTATTACCTCCCTATAATTCATACTTGCAAGCTCTTTTGAAATTTTAATCTGCTTAGGGCTTTATGCATTCTATAAATCACACTAATCAATTTAGGATATACTTTTAAAAAGCTAGAGTCCATTTGAGCAGTAGTGTTTTTAATGCACCCAGCTCTTCGCTGCCGGTGTATAAAGCTGCCCCTGCTGAACCCATGAACAGAGCTGTCACATGTTTCAGCAAGTGCCTGTGACGAGAGTTCTTTGTAGCTCTTCCCTCAACTGTGTCTCCATTAGGGAGCACAGGATGGCTAACGTGTAAACAGCCGTGTCAGGGGAAAGACGCTAAAGAGCCTAGTGGGGGAGAGCGCTACGGAGCACTACCTACAATTTGATCCCCAGAGGACTGTGTGCTTTTTGAGCAACTCACTGCGGGAGAAATCGATCTGAAGAGGCCTCCAGCCTGAGCCGTGGTGAGCTAAAGGGATTGGCCACAGGGCAGACACTAGCACGTTTATTGTGGTTAGGAGGAGGGGGGGAGGGATCTGAGCAAGGGTCAAGATTTTTCCCTGGAAGCTGTTTGTGATGCTGTTTAGCAACGTCACAGATGTGGGAACGTGGGAGGCTTGTTGAGTTTGCAGGGAGGAAAGAGCAAAGCAGACTTCCTGTTGAGATGAATGGACGATGAGGAGGAGTTCAAGAACAAAATGAAGAGCTGGATCAGAGCTGTATATTAACTCACGTTCCCTCATAAGAATGTGTGTCATTTCTTACATGAAACTACACAAGCTCTTATCTTCAGCAGCATGCTGAAATGCATGCATCATTCTCCCTGTATTACTGCTGTGCCTGAAGTTGTAGTGGGAGGAGAGGCAGAGGTAGGGGAACGGAGCTCACAGTGTGGGCGGCTGGCATGGAGACCTGCTACATTAGCAATAAAGCTCTATGTAATTAGCATGTCTTTGGTTGATAATTAGCGTTGTTGAGAGAGTGGCACTAAGAACGTTGCACTGCCTCTCTAGCAACAGCATGTTTACAAGAGGCTTGAGGGCTGATCTCTCCTCCTCCTTTTATTCTTTTTCTTTTGAGTTCAGTTTTCTATTGACCGTACATCTTCTCTAGGTGTGTTTTTATTACTTTATTCTAAGGGTCAACAAATATATGTATGTTTGAAACCAATGGCGGGTTTAGAAAGGAAGAAAAAAAACAGGACAAACTGTCTTGTTGACTCATTTTGAAAACATTTTCATCTTGAAGAACACTTATTTAGCTGTATGTGAAAGCAACAACTAACTAACCATAGAACTAACCATAGAAGAGAAGCTCCTGTTCTTTCCAACCCTCTTTTCCAATATGACATTTACAACCACTCCTAGGAGCATTGGACTGAGAAGTAGTGTGTATGATAAGCTCAGCAGTTGCACAGTTCCAAGAGGTGTTTGCTAATTGCTACTGACACTAGTCTGGAGGAGCTGAGTGGGGGAGTTGTGAGGGAGGGGCACTCTCTAAGGCCCCTCCCTCAGCTGGAAACTGCACCTATTTCTGTGGAAATAGGTGGCGCTTTGCATGATCAAGTGCTTAGGCACCCCAGAATACATGTCATGAGAGATTCAAGGATTTATCAAGCATAAATGAAAGAATCAAAGCAATACTTAAGGTATGTTTTGATGAGAGAATAACATTATAACATGATGCAAAGCTCAAAAATGTTGATTTTACATAATATCCTCCATTTAAAATATGGTAGTTTGGAGAAAGAGGGGAGCACCTTGGGTGAAACTCTGGCATTGCCTATTCTCCTCGGAAATTGGAAAGGAAGTCACAAATATAAAAAAAAAAAGCAGTTTGAAAGGTTTTGGTGCAATTTTAAACAAACTGAGATGTATATTTTAATAACTCTGTTTGATAATTTTTTTTTACCATGATATTCTAACTCCCTGATACTCCTCTTGTCACTGTACTAAACTTTTCAATGCACAGCTATCACTCCTTGGCTAAACAAGAGGGGAGGTCCTCTTAATTAACGATAAGTGTTCAAAGAGACATCTGAGCTCATCTCGGCTCTCACAGCTTGATAAAAGCAAACACAGACACTGATCCATCATCTCTGGATGTCGGCGGAGGGTTCAAGTGTGTCCTGCTGGCAGGTTCATGCCTCATTCTGAGTCTGGCTGCAGATAAAACAGATATACACATAGATAGATTTCCCATACTCACTGTTCGCCAGACTGGCTTCCTGGACATGTGAAGAGCATTAGAGCTGTACTTGGAAAAGATGAGATAAAAGTGCCATTTCTCTTTTTTTTAGGCTTATGTTATTCACTCTTAAGAACAATCACTCTTCCCATCGTTATTGGTGATTTATTTTTCTGGGGGAGAAGGGGATGTTTGGGTGGGGTTATTGCCATAGCACATTAAAAGAGTCCTTTCTGTTTCCTCTACTGATGATAGCTGCCGTAGCCCAAACCAAAGCAGAGTTGGCTGGTTCGTGTTGAGATTGAAAGACCACCAAATCCAACAACTCTGATGGGCTTTGCCAAATCCCTGCACCACAATGTGCTTGTCCTTCCTACTGCTGAAACAAAGAATGCAGGTTTGTGATGCAACTAAAGGGTTAGTTCCTGTTGTGGTAAATGGGGCCATGTGTCCTCTGTGCTGGGAAAACAACCTCAATGGATGTAATGCTGGTATCAGTTGTATTCAGCTGTATAGTGTGAGCCATTGTCCTCTTAGTGTGTTGGAGATTATCCATTTGTCTGCATGTTTGCTACATGGAAACCTTGTGCTGAGTGCTGTGGTGACCTCCAACAGAACCTGCACACTCCTGTGTCAGTGCTGAAGTATCACATGGAGCAGCACATGGAGCTTGGAACTTAGGTGACCTGCCTGCCAGAGGAGGGCCACTGGCCAATCCCATTCCCAGCAGATTAACCTAATCTGAAAGTTCAGATCACGCTGTAATCTTAAACAGCAGCAGCAAAAAATTTGACTCCCGCACCCTAACCTCAGCTTTTTTTCCCCACATTTCTTCTGCCTACATTTTCTCTAAGAAGGAACTACTGAATAAGGGATGGAAACGGAAAGGGACAGAGGGATAGATGAGTGCTAGAAGAGAAGGAGGGAGGGAAAGAGGGATGGAGGGAGAAAGGCTGGTAATTATTTCCAAAGGTCATTCTGTTAATGACTACCTGCTTGGCTAATGAGATTCAGCAAAGCTCCCTCACCATGTTTCACCCTGCGTATGTTTCACCCGTGTACCAAGACGTGTGAGAAGCACAGGTGTGATTTCATCCCAGTGACAGTCCACCGGAGAAGGGGGAAGAGTGTGAGGAAGGGGGCGGTGCTGTGGGGGAGTGCAAATGAAGAAACATAAAGAGAAAGCCCATCAAGCCAGGTATTTCTAGGAGACAGCGCATCTACATCAGTTCAGTTCACATTGCAACAGGCGGTGGTTTTTTAACGCTTTCAAAATAGTACAAAGTCTCATTTGAATCGACTTGGTAACCTCAAAAATGTCTTTTTTGTTAATTCTGTCCCCTTTTCTCTATTTTCTCATAAAATTCCTGCAAGTCAACACGACATGTGATCTCCTCATCTGAGCTGCCAGTGTGCTCGTGTTCTGCCGCACTCTTGTGAAAATATTTTCCAGCGTGTATGCTATTCTGTGTGCTTATTTAGTTTCTAAACAGCGTGGAGAACATTAGCCTTGGGGAGTTTTCTGTGTTGATCGGCTTCACTGAATGGCTGCTTCTCATGGCTCTCAAAGACTGTATAATTACTTGGACTTGAATGTAATTTATCCTCCATTACTTTTACATGTGTCAGCATCCAAGAGAAACAGCGGGGGTCGTATCATATCTTCAGTCCTTTTCAGTTGTCCACTGTAATTTTGTGTGCAGCCATTCTGCGGTTTCAGAATAGGGCACATGTGGCGTAACATGGGGTGGAGGTGAGGGGTGGGGTTGTCCCGGCATTCACAGTGCCTCAGTGTTTACTAGCAATCGACAACACGGCTTGTTTTTGCTGGTGAGACGAGGATTAAGAGCTGAAGCTGCTTTGACGAACTAAGTAAATTAACCTTGTGGCATTGGCGAGCTAAGAGTATCACAGTTTGCTAAAACAAAGATTTGGATGGCAGATTTTGCACATGGCATCACAGAGTGATTAAAAGAAAGGGGTAGATAGTCACTACCTGCTGGTTGAATGCATTGTCGTTACGATTCTAAACACATTAGAACTAAGAAAATAGCTCTTAAACTTTTTTACAAATTAAAATTTGATGTGTATTGTGGATTTGTAGTCAGCCATCCTGAGTCAGTAGTCCCTCTGGAGTCTATGGACGCGTATACCAGTCTTTTTTACATGACCTCTGGAGTCAATAGACTCCAGAGGGTTAAACCACCTTTCGCTTTTAGTATGTGCACATTTTCTGAGGTAAACCAGTACCATGCACATCTAAAGACTGACATTTTCCATTCACTTTTGCAAAATAACTCAGAGTTAATAAGGCTGAACGGAGAGCATCTGTAAACATAACGTTTCAAGTTCGGCCACAGGTTTGCAATTGATGTGGGGAGTTGCAGTTCTTCCATACTTCATTTTTCAAATGAGAAATTGAACAATACCTGGAATATTGCATTACACCCTACCGTTTCTTGAAGTTTCTGCAAACAGAAGTGTTTGTGGTTGGAACATGACAAAATGTGATGAAGATCAAGGTGTACAAATACTTTTTCAAGACTCTCTAAGGTACTGACATTTATCCAAGTTACCCCGAAGCTAAAATACACCACAAACAAAATGTTATGAGATTTCACTTTTAAGAACAAAATGTGGAGGTAATGAGTTGTACAACCCTTCATGTTCCAGCTAATTTCAACTTTTAAACAGATTCTTTAAATGGAGATTTATTTGCTCCCCTATATGTATGCTTCACAGTCACAGAACTGACAACACAAATTGATATGACCACAAAACTTACCACCCCCAGAACAGCGCCACTTTATTTGAAGTATTCTCCTTCTAATAAACGTTAAAAAAGTGGAAGCGGTCTAAAAATAGAATGTGATGAAGCTAAATATAGCTGTCTGTGTTTTGTCAGGAAGGGATAGAAGAATAGAAATTGGGTTGCTTTTATTCTCTCCCTCTCTCTCTGTCGCGCTCTCTCTTTCTTTCTTTTTAATTGCTCCCTCCTTGTGTTTTAGGTGGGTAGGTTAGGGGTCTTTAGGCAGAGGAGTGAGTAAGCAAAGTGTGAGGGTATTCATACAGCCCTCTGTCTCAGCGTCTTTCTCCCTCTCACTCCCCCCTTCACTTTTCAAAGATCAACAGAGAAGATTTGCCCCTCGGCGACCGCATCCAGAAGGCCCTTGGTGTGAGACCTTGTGGTGCCTTGAAACATTTGATCCCCTGAATAAATAAGTCTATTATTTGTCTCCAATGTTGCCCTCTCTCTCTCTCTCTCTCTCGTGGTCTCTCTCTCCCATACTTCACCAAACAGACTGTCCCTGAATCGCTATTTTCCAAAGTCTTCTTGTTACAGAGAAGATTCATTTGTAGAATGTTATTTCAACTTTGTCAGTACGTTCAAGCATTTAAGATAAAAGTGGCAAAAATGGAGGCGTCGGCGTCAGACGTTTACTGAGTTCCCGTTTTATTGCCTGCATGCCTTTTCTGACTTCAGAAAAGTTAAACAAGATGTTAGATAATATATGTGACCTACAGGCTCAGCACTTTTTTCCACATCAGATGCCCGCTGACCAGAAAAGCAGAACCTCAGTCAAGAAATTATACCACTTGGATCTTTGTGAGAGGTGTTTTTTAGGGTCAATACCAAAGCGGAAGTCTGAGGTACTCACACAACAACAAAAAGGAGGTTTTAAAAATAGACTGTTTGAAATGTGCCAATATGTGGTCCCTGTGGTGAGGCAGCAGCGCAAAAGGCAGGCCACTTCTGAGGCCACGCTGCCAAAAAGGCAAGGCTTTTCCACTGCACAGCCTAAAACAATTCACGCCAGTCATTAAGATGAAATGATGCCCTGTGCTTTGAAACTATTTATGGAAATTTTTTTTAGAATAATGAAGATCTATTTTTAAAGATGGCATTCCCTGCCCTGCCTGGAGTACCCTCCCACCCCTTCCCCTTTTCCCTCCCCTCTTGAGTGTGGAAACTCAAGGTCACAGTATAGAGGTCAGCAGGCCGGTCATTGTTACTTGAGGCCCCCCTCCGGCTCTCTTTTCCTGCTATGTTGCCACGCGATAAGAGACGGAGAGACAAAAGACGCTAAGTGAAGATTAGTGATGCTGGAGGGGACCACAAAGTAGGAACAAAGAGCAGCTCGAACGTGACTTGAGATCTTCATCCGAAGGCAGCTGGAGTTACTCGGCTACACTGTGACACTACATATCACTTTTGAGTCTGTAATTCAGAGCTGTATTGATATGATTGTATCACATCTGGAGTAGCATCTCTGACATAAACTGCTCATATCCCATTACTACCTATACAAAGTATGTAAATCTACACTTGAGAGGAAAACATACAGTTTTACTCTTGGCCGATCAATTTTCTGCTTCTCATCAGATGCTCATATAGATTTGTTCTCATTTGAATAGAGAAGTATTTTACAGCTGGAGTGTAGATGGGGATGAAAGATGGGCAGGCTAAGGGTGAACACACAAGTGCCCTCTTTATGCAGTTCCACTGAGCTGGCATTGTGTGTCATAATGTCTATCTGGCTAATTATACAGTGTAGTGACAAGTCTGAATGACCACTTTGTTCCTGAAGCTGGGATGCTGCTGCAGCAAACAGTGTTGGATTCTGACATGTGCTAAGTGTGTGTGTCTTCCATATGGGAAACACTGCACCATCTGGTATTCTGCTGTGTACTGGCTAGCTAAAAGTGTGTGTGTGTGTGTGTGTGTTTGAGCGTGCTCATCTTAGTAGCACTTTTAGCATAGACATAGTTTGAGGAAATGTGAATAACCATTCACTTTTCTCACCTCTACAAACATTTTACTTATTACTTTCTTCACTTCATTTTTAGGACAGACTAAGAGTCCTCTCTACAGACTGAAAGAACATACGCTCAGTTGTTAATTACTAGAAATATCAAAACTCTGCTCAAGCATGACAAAACTCAGACAATAGCCTTAGATTTCTTATTAAAATACAGCAAGACACAATTAATAGGAACTTTAAAAGGCACAGAATCTCTCAAAAGTAGCCAAACAAATAGTGACCTTAACCAGTGACTACTGGGTGCACTGATGAATAATGAAAAAACACACACACACAGGGACACAGTGTGATTAGGGGTCCCACTTCTCAGACTGGTAACCTACTAAATCAGCTATCTAGCCCAAAATCGCTCATGCAGATACACACACCATGCCGCCGCCATCCATGGGCATGCCCCTCGACATGGTCCTGGCATGTTCAAACTACGCTTCATGAAACTGTGGCCCTCTTCCCTTTGGTCTGCCATCTGCTTCCAATAAACTAAGCCAGCCTGATTCCTCTGATGTTCCCTTTGCTTTGAAAAGCGCAGAACCGAAAGAGTGAGCCAGAGAGAGAAAGAGTGTGAGACAGCGAGAGAGAGAGAGAGAGAGAGAGAGAGAGAAATAGAGTAAGTAAGAATAAGACCAAACAGGCCCAAAATGAAATAGAAATATAGGGAATAAAGGCACATCTCAAACATATTATTACTTCTTCCCTGCTAACGGTAAGGCCACCCTGATTGTGCTTATGGTACGCCGGTGCTGGAAGCTCTTAATCCACAACTTTTCCACTTCAGACTTACCTCCATTGCATTTGTAATGGGAAGAGACAGTGTTTCTCTTACTTGCCTCAACCTTACAAACATTAAACCACATTACACCTTACCAGCATGCTCTTACTCAATGAAGTTTGTCAGATGGTTAAATAAACCATGCTCCTTGTGGTCTTTCAAAACTTTCCCCTTGATTTTAATCAAAATTTAATATTGGGTTTATAATATATTTCAGCTGAAACTTACTGTACACTCTATTTTATTTTGTTGTAAAGAAAATAAGTATAAATTCTTTTTTTTCACCCTGAAGCTTTTCATTACCTTTTGTTACTGCTTGAATTTCACTGTTTCAAAAGAGAGTAAGTTGTTAATTGATTTACTATGTGACATAAACAACGTGACTACGTTGTTCATGTTACAGATAAGTCTTTACACAATGTATATGTTTATTTAAATATCTCTAGGTCATCACACATTTGCTAAAGAATTAATTACTGTATTTCTCAAAACAGCAGCTTCCCAACTCAGCATTAATAATGATGAATTTCAAACATTGGTCATTGGCTAATAGGACTACAACCAGCTATAGACAGAGCCATTGTTGTCTTTCCTACATCTGTTCTGTGAAAATTTGCCTAGGTTTAATGCTTTTAAATTGAACCTGCCATTAAGCCTTTTAATAACTCCATTATGTTGGTAATTAGTTCTTATCCTTTGTGTTGGCTTCATTTCAAAAGTGTCTCCAGGAACGATCTTACCATTTACCACATGTAAAAAGAGTTTCTATCAATGGGTTGTTTTTCTTACATGTTTTTGCACTGGTGCTGTCAGTCAATGGGTTGAGGACATTGAAAAACATTCACTGGCCTGGCTGTCACCAATAGCCATAAACACAATATTGAACATGTCAGACCCTTCAGCCACTGCCAAGATAACTGCAGAGGGGAAATGGTCAGTACTGGCGCTCTTTCCAAACACAACGCATCAACTAGCCAGAGTAGATCAGAAATAAAGACGTACCCATCAAGCCATCAGTGTTTTGACTCTGATCAAGAAATGGTTGAAGTGCAGAAAATGTGAGGAGCAGGACAGCGAAGGCGAGACCAAGACAGACTGAGGAGCAGACTGAGACTGAGACATGGGGGCAGAAAGACGGATAGAGGGACAGAGAGGGTGAGCAGGGTGGCAGACTGCCGAGCAGACGGATCCTGGTATGGCGGGAGCTCTGGGCAGGCGTCATCTGTCCCTAGCAGACCCCCTGGGGCCACTCAGAATTCACACCCAAATACCCTCCGCTGTTTTGCTTGAGAGCGACACTAAGTTGGCACCCACAACCCAAACTATGAAATTTAGCTCTTTTTCCTGTTATTAAAACATTACAGAACTCAACATGACGTTGCGAATATGTGTATTTACTGAACAAGCATGCTTCTGATTCTTTCCAGCTCTGGTCACCTCACTCAGTTTTCTCAATGCTGTCCGATGGTTCCTCTTCTACCACCACAGTCTAGGCCAGCTTGGCTGAAGGTGCAAAGCTACGGGATACCACTGAGACGCTGCGTCTCAAGTATGTAGGACACCTTGTCTATGCTGTGCCTGCTTCACACAAGCCCTGTGAGTGGAGTCATAAGGGAGCGTCATGAAGAAGGAGTTTAATTAGGAGCAAGCCTCCAAAGGGGCCATAGAGAAAGACACAGAGCGAAGCAAGAAGAAACAGCTTTTCTGCCATTTTTTTAACCATATCACCCTCATTTCCGGTCCCCTATCTTGCACATTTACTGGACTTTGTTCATATAATACACAGCAATGTGCGTGATCAGTGTATTCTTAGACACATTCTGTGGTTTTTGTTTGGTGTCTGAAGTCATCATCCTCTCCTACTCACTTCTTACTCACATACTTCTCATTTCACACTTTGGTCAAATTTGGTCTTATTGTTCTGTCCTTTTGAGCACGTAGCAGAGAAGGTGTGAAAAGAGGGCAGTTAGGAGGAGTACTTAGTGATGCAAATGTATTTGGAAAACAATAAGTTCCCAGGATAGTACTGGGGACTTGCCAGAAATGTCCCTCTTTTCTTTGGCTTGATTCACTTTTGCACTTTTGAAAGTGGATCAAAATATTTTTACTGCACCTTGCAGTTACAGTGTCTGCTCTCTGGGAGTGGTATTACCAAAAACTAGCACTAACCAAACTAGTACTAACCAAAAGCAGAATCACCCCCCTCAGCTTGTTCACAACAAAAAATATGCAGTGGCGAAATCCCAAATATTTACAGACCTGGGGTTTCTGCTTTTATCATGATGTTCTAACCAAGATGTTTGTCTACAAGATACTGCCGAGTATGAGGAGTAGGCGAAGCAACACACAATTCAACATATTGCCTCTCTCATTGGTTCACTTCCTGTCTTTGGTTTATAGGGCAGTCCATCCGAGAGCTTTCTTTTGGTGGGAAGTTCCCAGCTTTCAAGTGTTTAATGACAAGGGGAAGAAAAAAATATCTGATTTGTAATTATTTAACCAGTCAATTACTAAACAGAGGCAATCAAAGAAACATGTCCAATTGATAGTGACTTCCTTAACTATTGTAACTCTAAGAATACCTTCTTTATATTGTTGTAGCAGCAATTGGAACTACTGCTGCATTTCTGTTTGGAATAAAAATAAAGTGGGTTTACTTTGATACTATGCAACTATATTATCAAAAAATGGTTATCATAAAATATACTTTTAGAATCTAGTAAAGGCCCAACATTCCCTAAGGACTCCATTTTAGTGAGAGGTTGTTCGACCATACACTTATATCTAATAAGTTATTTTTGTCTGTTGCCTTGTCAAATTAATAAGTAACTCTTACCCCCTAGCAAGAATTGACGTCTCCTTAAAATAAAATAAGTAAATAAACATATGAACAAGTTATAAAACAACATTAAAAAGCATAGCATGGCAAAAGTAGGCTACAAGAGTGAGGGGTCCATTTATGGCTACAGATGATCCTATTGGTAGCTGGGCTGTTTGTCAGTCTTTGGCAACAGATGTGATGTCACTGAACAGGTGGGCATAACTGGGATAGGTGACATAGCATCCTTGAACCCTACCCTAAATATGTTGAGTCCTGCTGGAGAGCTAAGCCTAGGCCACATGCTTCATAGTCATGTAACACTCCTGTCCTGGCTGCCTGCACTCCATCGACGCCCAGCGCAACCATTGCCCAACCCTCTGCAGGATAGCCAGCTCAGTTACCCCATATGAGTGACACTTTTGGCCCAGCCTTTGCTCTCGTCCTCCTGCTTCGCTGCACTGCTGTTTCTCCAAGAATGGAATTGAATTCCTAGTGCTCTCCACGCTAGTGGCAGTAGGTGGAAATCTGTGCTGGTGGGAAGAAAAGTTACTGGTACTTGCGTGTGTTCTCATGTGAACCAAGGAAAGGCCGGCGGTTCAGCTCTTGTCAGCATGATGTGATGCATCGCCAAGATCACGAAGGAAGCTCGGCAGGAGAAATCGAAACTTTTTTACATCTGACGCCTTTTCTTATAAACAAGAATGCAGCGTGCTGAACCTCTGTCACCCCTTTGTTCTTTCCGCGTAGAGTGCTCTAATAGAGCAAGAGGGCCTGATTCACTGCAGGTCTTCTGTATCGCCTCAGCTGATTTGTTTGGTGTGATTTCCTGAAGACTGTCAAAAGATATGAGACGCTTTTAAATTCAGAATTCCAGATTTCCACTCTAGGGGCCGAGGGAGGATTCGGAGAGCCAGCAAATGTTGACACACTTACAGTAGATGCCTCAGCCACGAGACGCTTCAAGAATCAAACAGTTATCTTACACACACACAAAAGCGGCCCTCTAAGTTCACTAAAACCACACTCTAAACAGGCCTTTGTTGTGCTGACATAAGAGATAACTGGATTGTTATTTGTTTTCTAAGCAGGCAGATCGCTGCTGTCATTTCTGCAGCTGCTTGTGATGGAGTTGCTCGCACTTGTATCGCTTCTGTGAGTGAAAACTGGCGGAGAGAAACAAATGAGAAGAAGAAGTTCACAGAGATTAACTTATCTTAGCATCCATCTCCTTTTCTTTCTCCTGCTCGGTCGCTTCTTCTTTCTTTCTATTTTTTTTTTGCTTGACTCGAACACCTACTCTCACACACCCACGCATGCACACGCAAACACAGATTCATTCCCCTTCTTTCCCCTCCCACATACATACACACACTTGATCAGCATCAAATACAGGGTGTGCTAAAGTAAATTTAATTACGTCTGTCTGATATGGAGCTTCAGATGAAAGTAGGAGAGCGCGGTGCGAAGCAACGACTGCACAGACAGGAGCAGGCCCATGATATTCCTCCTGTAGACTAATCTCCCTTTATTAAAGCCAGAAGGAGAGAGGGAATGGAAAGGGGTGGGGGGTGGATGGAGAAGAGTGGGAGGAGGGGGTGTCTTTGATGAGATCTGTAACTGTCAGCTACTGTACTTTTCTGCTCTCCTGCTCTGTCTTTGTCTCCCCACTTTGCGAGGCAAATGAACACAGCACCTATCGTTGCAAGGCAGGCAGACTCTCATGCTATCATGCAAAGTAATGTACTGTGAAACTCATCCTTGTTGTTAAGGATGTCAACAATTTCTTTAAAATAAAAAAAAGGACAGATGTGGCTCTCCCTCACCCCCCTTAAAGCTTTCTTTGTCTTAGTCTTAGTCGCTCCTCCAGTTAGAGGGAGTGGTAAGCCAGTGAGTGGTTTTCTGCTGTTTTGCTGCCCACTCTAATAGGGGCAGGTGGCCATCAGGTGGCCAAAACAAGAAACTGCCTTCTTTAAAGCACATATATAGTGCCTTGAAGTAGCATTTTTGTGATGTTACGTTTTTATTTTTGTAACAGACTAATAAAGTGAAGTGCTTAATTGTAATATTTATTACACCACCCATACCCCAGTGTACATGTGTATCCACCTCCTTCACTTTGACAGGTCTAAAGTACAACTGACAGCCTTCAGACGTCACCTTATTAGTGAAATGATGCCAACTTTGTGTAATTTGATCATGCAATTATTGTAGCTGTGCATTCCACAAATCTGTTCCTTATAGACAGTTATGAGAATAAGGCTATTGTTGTTGGTTGATGGGCCGATGGTGGCGTCTGTGGCGGAGTCCGTCCTATAACCGGTAGGTTGCTGGTTCAATCCCAGCGCTGTCTATCTCACTCGTGTTCTTGAGATTGCTGGTGGGCCTGGTGGCACCGGTGCATGACAACCTGTCATGTCAGACTGCCCGAGCACAGCTGTGGCCTCAGTGTGTCTTACCACCATCAGCGTATAATTCACGCATGTGTGCGTGAATGGCCTAATGACTGATTGTGTGCAAAGCACTTTGGGGTCCTCTGCACTTGATAAAGTGTTATACAAGTACAAGTTATTGATCTATTACTGCTGAAAGAAAGCTCTAGGAAGTCGGGTTTCCACAACATCCCCATTGATGAAACATGGTGGTGGCAGCATTATGGTACTTGGATTTTTATCTTCACAAGTGAAAGGGAGTGTAGAAGGAAAAAAGATCATAGAAGTTGAGGCAATGCACCAAGCCGGTTTCCACATAAATACAGTATAATCCTAGGGGAAATAAATCAAAGTTATGACTGAGCTGTGCTGTGAAGAAGAAAGGGCAAAAATGTTAGTGTCAAGTTGAAAGAGACATACCATAAAGTAGTTGCAGCTGTAATTGCAGTAAAAGAGTTCTACATTTACAAGGCATTGAATACCACAACCCCACACCTCCTTTTTATTGTTTTTTTTTTTAAAGTCTTGTACTACTTTTAATTCTTCAAGTCTATGATTATACGTGACATTGTGCTGTCGGTTGTTTTCATTCTGAATGATAAGTTGAACGTAAACATGTTTAAAAAACAAGTAATGCTCCTTCACTCAATGTTAACAGGTTAGAGATTTCCAAAATGGTAAAAATATATATATACGCTTGTCATGGAACAGTTCTTTAAAACAACAAACGTACTTTAAAAGTTAATTTTTTTAAATAAAAGTAAAGGCTAAGGTCTTTTCATTGGGATTCCTGTCTACCTACCCAAAAACCCCTTCAACTATGTTTTGCAACTGCTCTGATTTCAGACGTTGAGAAAGAAGGGCCTAAACGGCTGTGACAGCCCAGACCCAGATGCAGACGACTCGGTGGGCCACAGCCCCGAGTCCGAGGACAAGTACAGGAAAATAAACGAGGACATTGATCTGATGATCAGCAGACAGAGACTGTGTGTAAGTACTTGTCATTAACCCCAGAGCCTTGCTCTCACCTTTCTTTTCCTCTCTTCCCCTGTCCCTGTCTTTTTTTTTCTCCCCCTCTGTGTCTGTCTCTTCGTCTCCATGTCCCTGCCATCACTCCGTACCTTCATGTCTTCATGTTTCCCCCGCCTCCTTTTTCTGTGATTGTGGAACCTGGCCAGGCATTGAACAAGAAGGAGAACAAGGGCAGTGAGAGCCCGGAGCTCGAGTCTGCTCTCATCCTCACCCCACGCACTGAGGAGAAATACAAACAGATTAATGAGGAGTTTGATCACATGATAAAAACTCATAAGATCCCTGTAAGTACTGAGGGAGCAAACCCTTCGCTCAGCAGCTTTTCAATGGCAACTGTTGAGCTAACCCAGCTAACCACTGTTGTTTTTAACTGGACTAATTGCACAAAGAGAGTGAGAGTAAGCTCAAAGTGCGATTATAGTGTTTATTTACAATGAAGAAATTACAGTTCTTTAAACTTGCTTGCTTACATTTGAGGAACAGCCCTCTAATCTGACAGAAGTGTGACCGCAGCTCACAGGCGTTTTCCTCTATTAATTGCAAACTTTCTCTCAGATAAAAAAAAATTATCTGACTGTCCCACCTTGAACTCATTCCGCCCGCACTACTGTTGCCTGTGTCCCGGGGGGAGTGTGGTGTGCATGTGTTTGTCCTTTTGCTGCCTGCACCAAAACAGCGCTCAGTCACCTGCAACATCAGGGGTTTGGGGTTAGAGGGGAAGTTGGGGGGAGCATGGCAGAGAAACTGTAGCAGATGTTCCATGTTCTTCACAAACCTGAAATTATTGAAGGCTTCTTAGTGGACACATGTCAAGGTAGCGTCTGCAAGATTTATGATGTTAATTTTGCAAAGTAAGCTGACACAAACCACAAAATAGGGACTTCTTTTCCATTTAAACTGACCCCTGTTCCTCATTCAGAATGTGCCATATTGGAATGGTTAGCTCTTTGGCACTTGCATAGAGAGACATAATTCCACAGTATATTAGTAAGAGGAGAACAGTAGTATCTAGCCCACGTGGAGCAGGAGGCGATGTGGTTAGAAAAAAGGCAGGGGTTGCTGAGTTGAGGGGTGGACTCTGTACACAACAAGTGGCAGTTCAGCGTGTGGTCAGGGCGGCTGCCAAGCACTGGGCCTCTGGATTGCAGGGGACTGTTGGCAGGGGGTGGGGGAGCTGTGGAGAAAGGCAAGGGAGGAAGATGAGTGAAAACAGGAAGGATGGCACCAGCTAGAAGACAGTTCACAAACGGGGCCCTTTGCTCCCAGTAATGTAGACGTAGACAGCTCCCACTACAAAGAAGGCAATGATAAGCTCTGAAAGTCCAGTGAGGACTCTAAAATGGAAGAAATGGCGGATTGGGTGGGTGACTGGATTGGCAGTTACAGTGAAGCGTACAAAAGCTCACAATGAAAAATGGTAGAAGCAACCATTTTTGTATGTTGAAATAATATTTGTCCTTACCAATGTAGAGGGAAAAAAAGTCATAGAAGTTGAGGCAATGCTAAGGCACCAAGCCGGTTTCCATGTACAGCAGGCCGATGCTCTCACGATACACTCCCTCCGCAACTTGAAGACACATGGCAGTAATTTAGAGGCCTATTTTCTACTTCCTAAAGCTAACATAAAGGATCAACCACTTCCAGGGTACTCCCAAGGTTAAATCCTTTTGCCAAATGACACAATAAATATGACAAACTGGATGCCTCAGGGCTGTCGGGTTAGCTTGACTCGTGTTCCTGATTGAGCTGCTGGCTGATCTGCGCCAACTATTTAAACACCTGGTGTCGGCTCAGTGACGCAGAAGGGAAAATAATTCTTAATTTCATCTAAAAAAAAAAAAAACATATTCAGGAACTACTATTTAAAAGGTAAATCTATTATATTTTATTTTGGCCTTCTTAGGAAAGCACAATGCCAAATCTTTATACAAGTAACCCATAGAATTTATTTTGGGCTATTTTGTAATAGTCCAGAAAAATACTCAGATCAGACATGAGTCTGTTTCTGGCCTCAAGATGTAGGAAAGTAAAACAAAAAGTGTTCAGTCATAACCATTCTTAGGAATTATTTGTTTAGATGCTAAGTCATGCTAAATCAAACTGGAATGCTAAAGGGTTTCCATGGTCAGAGTTACTAACAAGAGAATTCCTTGTTCTTTGTTGACAATCTTTTCTAGTCCTACTTATTCTTTCTTTACCACTCTCTTGTTTGGATTTTTAAAATTTTCTGTACATATCCAGTCCATTTTTTTTATTCATTTTTCACATTCGTTCATCCCTTTTAAAATTTGATGTCTTTTTATGTCATCTGTACTCTTCAGCAATTCTGTCTTTCTGCTGCACTCCTGGAGTATTTCTGAATCATCATTTTGTCTCTTTTTATACACTCTTTACTAAAAGCCCTAATCTTTCATTTACTCACCTGAATGGTTGTTATCTTTAGTCTAATCTTTATCTTTTTTATATATTTTGCTCATCTCTTTCCCAGCAGGCTGTGCCCCCATCGAACTACGACATGCCCGTCTCTATCCCCACAAGCAACCAGAACAATTTAATCTACAGCCATCCTGGCGGGTCCCTAGGCAACCACAATCTGTTGCCACTAGCGCACCATGGTCTACAGAGAAACAGCATGTCTCCAGGCGTGACACATAGACCTCCCAGTGCAGGTAACGCAGGTAGTGCCCCATGTGCACCCATGCAGCCCCCCAACCCCAAAGCATGCGGTTATCCCATCTGTCTGTCTTTTCGAGCAAGCGTGTGAACCTGTCTGTCATGCTAATAGAACCAGACACATCAAAACGTGTAATTTAATTCATGACAGCTACCCACAATGTTCCACCTAAAGGCGGTGAATGAAACTGGAGTTTTTTTTTTCCTCCCACATATAATCACATATTCCCTGCTTCACTGTTTTGTCAAAGGTAACAGCAAAATGATGTAAAACAATATTAAATCCCAACCCACAGTTATTTATTGTGAGACTCTGGTGCTACTTATAAGCAGTTGAGCCTGTTGGTTTGTTATTGTTGTCCAAAGTCCTTTTTCTGTCCCTGTTGCCCAAAAGGCTGTTGCCCACACCCTCAACCCTGTCATTACGACTGGATGTCTGAAACGCAGAGCACAAACTAAATATGAGCTTTGGCGCTCACCGCATCCAGAGCAAAAAACATTCTCAACCCTCCCACTCTTCCACCTCGCATGTTTTAAAAATAATAATGTGTCATTTTTCTTGGACAGCACCTTCATGCATCCGCAGTGTCGTCCAGTTGCTGTGTGCTAAGGGTTTAAGTGGGAGGAAGCCTTGCTTCTCGCGTCGCACCGACACACGTTATGATTAAAGTGGGAGAGACAGGGAGGCGGAATGGATGCTGTGTGGGTGTCTATCCTCTAATGGTTTTTTCTCCTCTGCTTTGCTCGTTATTTCATCTTACAGGTGGCCTCATGGGTGCTGACCTCACCACTGGCGCAGGCACCAGTGCTGGTAAGAATGGCCTCCTCTTCTCACACATGTCTGCTTGCAGACACACAAACACACATCTATGTCACCCACTCACCCACTTGGGGCCATAAAACGCATGACTAACACTAACCCAAACCCAAGTGAAGATTTGGTCCATGATGTGTTGAAGTTAGTGGTCGTGGAGTTCATATGGGAATGTTTGCTCAGTGCCTCGGCTGTGACACATCCTGCCCGCTTTCAGCTATAAAATGGTAAAACAAGTGGGGGGGAAACAGAAGCTAAAAAAATTGCACCATATGCAGAAGCTAGGCCCTGAATCTATGGTTACATTTTACGTTTTCAAAAGAATGAAGTTTATTATTTCTGTAAAAAATCTTAATTTATCAAGCAATGCCAGTGGAGAAGCATGCTGATGAAATCTTATGAGGTAGCTTTTGTTTGTCCACCAGTGTGCCCCCAAGGACATGTTCAGCTCAAGTTTATAGGAAAGGGACTCCCATTTTAATGGTTAAATTTTACGACATGCAGTGCGGAGTGTAAAAATGGGGAATTGGGAGCGTTGGTCGGGCACAGCTGGGTAGCCTTGTCTAACACACACCCGCGCACACACTCCCAAGGCCCTGACATCGGGGGTCAATGCCTGGCTCTCTGTCTGGTCACCCGCCGCACACAACAAACACGAGTGCGCTCAACAACAGGGCCATTTGTTGTGGCGTACGTTCCATTGACGGCGTTCCGCAGTGCGTGCCTCAAACGCAGCCTTTGTGTTGCCTTCGCTGGGGGGGAACAGAGGCACTCTGTGAAGGGCTCTGCGTCGCTCAGCAGCCGTGAAAAACACAACGTGGAGAGAGAGGGTCATGTGGAAGCTGAAAGATTCCATTCAGTACTCTCTTAAATCTCATTTGAGTGGGGGTAAAGGGGGTAGAAAGAGTGTCTTGGTGGGGTTGGAGGGGGGAGACCCCGGTGATAAATATCCACTGATGGTGGAAGCATGTGTGCAAATGAAAAACAGTAGGGGAACACAGATGGAAGTGTTCTACTAACTTGGTCAGCCGTTTTAATGATGTTCCTACGAACTTCATTAGAGTTACAGTCCCTTTCTTAAGTATTCATGCCACTTGAACTTTGTCTCCTTTTGTCACCTTACAACCGGAAGCTTTAATGTATTTTATTGGGATTTCATTTGATAGACCAACAGAAAGTTGTGCATGATTGTGAAGTAGAAGAATAATTGCACAATTTATTGTTTCCAATTAAAATTAAAAAATGTGCTTTAGTATTCAGTCTCCTTTACTTGTATGCCTAAAATAAAATTGTACAAGGAATGCCTTCCAAAGTCACTTGCTGTTTAATTTATTCTCAGCAAAAATACAACTTTTCTAGAGAATGTTAGTGAACAAACAATTTCATGAAGATCATGGGACGTGGCAAATGGGCCAGGAATAAAGTTATGGAAATGCTTAAAGCATTGTAGGTTATTAAACTAAATCCCAAGTTTTGAACATTTCACAGAGCAATGTTCAGATGATTATTGAAAAACAAAACGTCAGCTGCAAAATTACTATTTTGTGACTTTCCATCTAAACTGGCAAAATGGCCTGGAGAGAATTACTCAGAGAAGCAGACAAGAGGCCCATGCTCCAGAGGATCTACAGAGGTCCACTGATTAGGTGATTTAGAAGAAAGTGTGTGTCAGAATGAACCAGTTAAAGTCCAGACCTAAATCTACTTGACAATCTGGTAAGAAAATGTATGACCACACATGCCCGCTATCCAGCCTACATGAGTTTGAGCTATTTTACCAAGAAAAGTTACAAAATCTTCCACCTTTAGCTGATCAAAGCTGGTAGAGACATTCCCCAAAAGACTTGCAACTATGTTGGATTATTACATAAAATCCCAATAAAATTTCATGTGGTTGAAAAATGTCAACACTTTCAAAGGAGCATGAATACTTTTGCAGGGCAGTCAAGGTGTTTCAAACACTGTTGCACCATAAAGAGCCTTGTTATGCCCGTAATCTTTTTACTGTGTTTAAATAAGCAAAATCCACATTTGCACTGTCTTAGATATGTCTATATGTCTATGACATATCTAAGAAACCAAAACCTTTTGGATGGATGTCTTTCAGATATGCACGTAAGCACCCGCTTTGTGGCACTTTCTGCAAGAGTTCAGTTTCTTTGCAAGACTAGTTGTAAAACACTGTGTTTCAATCATATCTGGGACCGATTCTTTGGAGAATTGACTTGCAATGTTAACCAAAACACCCTTTTTTCTCATCTTGTGCAAATATGGTACATGAAACCCAGATGTGGGGGTGTATTCAAAATCACTAAAGGTCCCCAGGTAATTCTAGTCTAGTGTAAATGGGGCATGTCACTGAAAGGCTTAGTCATCATGTCTTTTCTATGGAAATATTGCAGGCGGTGTGTGTGCACATGTGCATGTTTGCTTATTTATGCAGTATATTTTCAATCTGTCATTCCCTTAGCCGGCTGGGAGAGAGTACGAGGTGGTGAAAGGGACAGATCGGGAGAGTAAGAGACCCGTTGAGCAGAACTCCGGCTTTAGGCCCCAGCTTGTGAGATCCTAACGACTGCCACGAGCAAAACTAATTACCCATGATCCACATTCCAATCAGCACCCTCCTCACTAAAGTTCTGCAAGAATCTCTCTTCTTACCTCCCAACTTTATCATACACCATTCACTCCTTTAAGTCTGTTACACGTGAAGCTGGACAAATAGTAGACTGCGCATGGTAACCGGAAAAAAGTGTCCTTCAATTGCTTAAACATTGTCTTTCCTTGGTCTGGGCAGCACCTTGCACCAACTGTGCAAATTGTGAGCTCGAATGTGACACCTTGGTTCAGTTGGAGAATTCGGGGTTGAATGCACATTTGGCCAAACCGCAACGGAAGAGTGTGTGAGCATGGGGAATAGAATGGAGCACGCCTGTTAGACCACAACAGGACATCAGAAATTTGTTCAGTAACAGTTAAATGTACAAGAGTTTAACCACACCTCTCTTTTTGTGTGTGCGTGTGTGTGCGTGTGTGAGCGTGAGCGACGTGTGTAAGAGGGAAAGAAAAGGGTGAATGAAGACACTGGAGGCGCCTTGTCAAACACATGCCTTATGTAGCCATGGAGCTAAATTAACGTTGACCCCCACACATGCACACTTATAAATAGCAGAAATAGCATGAAGCTGTTTATCTCAATCTCAGATCAGATTTTGTTCTCAGCCTGAATGTTTAACATAGCAACAGAAAAAAAGGGGCTACTTGATAAGCTGTATTTAATTTTGGTACTTCCTCTAAATAGGTGACGCCAGCCTGCGTGCAGCTCCGGTTTGCAAAGTAGCATGAAAGGAGTAGGAGGAGGAGGATAGAAATGAACTCTGGATATCATGTCTTCAGCTGATGTGGGGATTCAGTCTATGTCGAATGCTACCACCCTCAAATCAGCTGCAGAATAGAGAGATTTGAGTCACAGTTCTCGCTTCATTAGTGTAATTGGTCGGTGATTTTACTTTTGAAGTGCTTAAGGACTGGCCTCTGCCACTCATGATTACAGTCATCCAGCATATAATTGACTGGACTGCAGCCATCTCTACAGGGCGGGAACACACAGATGTCTGATTAACTGGCACTGTGATGAAATCCATGTCTTCTTGACCAAAGTGTGTATTAACGTCTCTCTATAGTGTGGCGTCTATTTTACTCATCTGTAGAGAAACACTGATGAACTTCCTGCTGGGTTATTTACCAAAGTATATGTGTATGTGTTGTGTGGTGTGCTTTGTGTGTGAGTGAGGTCTCATTCATCCATCTCCACATGCACCCACTCAGTCTCATAAAGGGCCCGCCATGAGAATGAGAAAGCGGCAGTGCTGAAGAGGCAGCTGCCTCTTTACAAGTGTGAGAAAGACACTGGAGCTAAGAGGGGTCCGACACAAAAACACATGTGCAATCATATGCAAGGCTTGGAAGCACCCTTATGCCATGCTGGGCAACCTGTGCTTATAGCGCTTTGTAAATTTGTCACGTTCCAACCACAAATTTCAATTTATTTTACCAGATGTGTGTAGTATCTGTGAGGTTCTTAATAATTGGCCAAACTAAAGTCCCAGAAGTAACATATTTAGCAAATAAAGTCTACCTGTCTGTAATTTAATGTCAGCATGAAACCAGCTATTCTGTGAACAGATTGCATCACGAAAACTAAGGAACACAGCAGGTCAGAGATGACCTTGTGGAGAGTTTTAAAGCAGTTTTAGATTATAAATGTTCCAAGCTTTCAACATCTCACAGTGCAGTGTTCAATCCATCATCTGAAAATGAAAGGATTATGGCACAACTACTGTCCACGTCAATTGGCGAGCCAGATGAGAAAAGCATTATTCAGAGAAGGAGCCAAGAGACCTTTGTTATCCCTTGTGGAGCTGCAGAGATCCACACCTCAGGTGGAAGAATCTGTCAACAGGGCGAGTTTTTGTCATGCAGTCCTCACATATAGTCACTCTAAAGCAGAAAGACAAAAAAGGTATAAGACGTCTTGTTTGTAGTTTTCCACAGGTCATGTGTGGAATACAGCTAAAGTGTCAAAAAACGGTTCACTCTTCAGATCAGAGCTAAATAGTACTTTGTGACCTTCATGAAAACCACTTTGTGATGGAAAACTATCTGCACATCAGCCTGAACACTACATCACTGCTAAGGAAAACGATGGTGGCAAACTCATATTGTGGGAATGCTTTTATCCAGTCGGAACAGAACAGTTTGCAAAAGTTATTGGAAGACGGATGGAGCTAAATACAGGGCAACCGTGCAAGAAAACCTTAGGGTGATGAGGATGTTCTCTTTCCAGCAAGACAACAGCGCTAAACGTCAATGCAGGTGCTGCAAGAGAATACATTAAATGAAAGCGTATTTGTATGCTTGCCCGATGGAAGCACAGATCTAAATCTAATCTGTGGCAAGACTCAAGATGCTCACAGATGCTCCCTATCCAATGTGACTAAGCTTGAGCTATTCTGCTGTTAAGAATGAATGTGTATATGTGCAAAGCTGGTCAAGAAATACAGCCAAAAACTTGGTGGTGCTACACTCCAGAGTTGACTCACTGGAGCTTATTATTAATGTATGCCATAATTTATAAACTTTTCATTGTTAAAGCATTTATGAACTGTGCGTTAAATCACAAGAAAATATGTTTCATCTTGTTGTGTAACATGACAAAATGAGGAAAGATTCAAGGGGAGTGAAAACTTTTACAAGATACTACATGTGCCATTTATAAGAAAATCTCCGGATTTACACACAAGCCAAACTGCCTACAAAAAGTATTATAAAACATACACAAAATGACACACAAACTCAATTCTAACAAAAGCTTAAACATGCTTATAAATCACACTTTTCAGCAATCACACTCGCACCAAGAGCGACATGCTGTTTTTCTCGTATTCTTGCCGGCCTCATTTTCTCTCACCGCCAGCGGTCGTTTACTCTTCAAATTGTTCAAATTGAGCTTTTGAGACTTTTCATTTCCAAACAACAACAACAAAAAAAAAAAACCTCGCTCTCAAATTAAACAAAGATCAGCGAGGGAAATTGCCCAGGAAGACATCTGCGTCTCATTTTTCCCCCGGAGTATATGATTAGGAAATTCATTTATGTCTAACGTATAATTCCTGCCCGTCTTTCAAGTGGGAACGTCCACACTGCGCTCTGTGTTCTACCCCTTTGGAAGATCGGATGGGGAAGTAAGGGGAAAAACAGCCCACGGTACGAAGTTAGAAACAAAGACTTTGTTGCCTGGCAGTGTTCTCTACGCTCAGACTTTTTTTAATGATGTTGGTAGGATTTCACCCCACCATTTTTCTTGTGCAGGAGAAAGTGGAGCTTAAGCAGCAACAGAGTCGGTTTTTTTGTGCGGAACGATGGCTTAGTTCTGCTTTATTTTGATTTATTTATTGACCTCATTCTTCTGTGGTCTTGTGACCCATAATTAGATGTTTTTACGAGGTTAATTCGCTGTGGCTGAGACATAAAGTCTTTGTTGACAGTGACTGAGGTAAAGGGTGTGTTCATCATATGACTTCCTAACAAATGACTGTTACTGTTGTGATAATCTGTTTGACTGTGGGTCTGTGGGTGAGCTTTTCTATGAGTCCCCGTCTACTATAAGTGTCCCAATAAAATTCCTACCACAGGGTTGAGGAAAGGAGACAGAAACACCTAAAAGTGTCCAAAGGGAGAAAGTGAATACATCCATTTCCTAATTAGGCATATTACAGTCAGCAGGGGACAGAGTTTTGCAAAACTTTTCAAGAAAGGTTTAAAAAGACAACACCTCAATTGTTTTTGTTAAATATCAGGTCAGAAAAGGAGCATTTTTAATGTTTTTCCATGTGTGTTTTGTTCTGTCAGGAAATGGCTACGGGAACCACCGCAACTCTCCTGGCCTGCTAGTTTCCTCAGGTGGAATGAACAAGAACATGCAGGCAAAGTCCCCCCCACCCATGAACCTGGGCATGAACAACCGCAAACCTGACCTACGCGTGCTCATCCCCCCTGGGGCCAAGAACAACATGCCCTCCATTGTGAGTAATCTCTGCATCCTTCATTTGACATCCTTTCTCTCCTCATCTGCTTTCCCCATTGTATGTGATATGACCTGTATCTGGGTCTCTTATTGTTTATTTTCTTTTTCTTTCTCTCACTGCTGCTTTTATCTCTTCGTATCAGACTTGGGTTGATTGATTTATTGTTATGGGAACAGGGTTTCTGCAGAGAACTAAAGAAAAGTCCTAAACAAGTCTTAAACCACTTTAGTGCCTAAACTGTCTTAAATACATCCAAATTTTCTGAACAAAATCTTAAAATACCTTTAGAAATATGTAAAATTTTTATGTATGCTTGTTTTTTTATTGCCTCTTCCGTTGATTTTTGGATTTTCTTGTTTATTTTTTGCTTTTCCGCAGAAAATTACTGCTGTCTGTTTAGTTTGTTGAATTTGTTTTTAGAAAGTAAATAATTAATTTAATTTGTTTTTCATATGTCTTAATTTTAAATAATGAGTCTCTAGAAAAATGTATCTAAAGGAATTAACCTCCTAAAGTTTGCAGAAATCCTGTTCAAAACAATACCTTTTTGACAAATCTTTTCAAAAACTTTGTCTTGGCCCAAGGCTGATATTTTGTCAGATACCCACCATAGATCCCACTGTGTCTCTGTGCGCTGGCACTTAAACTGTGTGATCTGGCAGTTTTGCCTCATCTCTTTTCAATCTGTTTTTAGTTTTGGTTAGTACAGGTTCACTAGCTTTTACATATATCCTTTTATTTGTTCCAATTAGTTTTGGTTTCATTCCAAAACTAATTGGAATGAAATTAGTTTCGGAATGTCCTCAATTAGTTACATCCCTATGAGCTCCCTTACTGTGCTCAATCATGTGCACTAATTTGAATGTATTACCCTCCCCTTTCAATGCCATCAGTCTGAGGATGTTGACCTGCTGTTGGTAAGTCAGACTGCCACTCAAATTTAGAAAACGAGACAACCTCAAAGTAGTCAATAAACCACCTCTGTAGTTTGAGTGAGCACATTGTGCCTTAGAATCCCAACAACTGTACCTTTTATTGTGGGATATGCTTTTCTTTTCTTTGTTTAAGAAGAGCAACTCCTAACTTATGATGGCCAACTTTTTTCCCCCCGTTTCTGCTGATGACCTATTGCGAGGGTGCATAGTGCCATCCAGTGGCGTGTCTAAGTAAAAACAACCCAATCACTTTACTGCCACAAGCCCAGCTGTATCTCCTCCTCCTTTCACTCTTCATGTGTTTCTTTTACTAGCTTCCAGAGGGTTAAAAACAACTTCCATACAGATCTTAAACCTCTAAATGTCCACACAAAAACACCAGACACTTTCTTTTTTCATCAAACCTCTATTGTTTTCTTCCTCTCCCTCCATGAAAGGCTTTCCCTTGCAGTTGGCACCATGCGTTGCTATGGAAACCCATGGTGTTACTATAGCGACAGCAGCCCCTTGTAAAATGAAAAAAAGAGAGGTAAATGATGGGGTTGGCAGAGTTCAACCGAGCCTCTTGTCAAGTGATTAATTTCCCCTGAAGTTGGTACCACATCTGATCTCTCAGCATCTGCTGGCATAGAGAAAGAAATTACACACGATAAAATGTTAGCTACTTTTTTTTTTCTTTGTTTCCCGCAGAAGTACAGTTCATGTTCTCAAGCTCCTCTTGTGTCTTGTTTCTTTTTCCCTTTCTGTCACAGAACCAGAGAATTAACAATTCGCAGTCTGCTCAGTCGCTGGCCACTCCTGTGGTTTCAGTAGCAACTCCCACGCTACCGGGACAAGGCATGGGCGGCTACCCATCTGCCATCTCTACCTCTTATGGTACCGGTATGTACTTCAGTGTCTTCCCTCTCCTCTTTTATCTTTTTCAGTAACACTATCTAATAATGTTTATTTTACATTATTAACATAACTTAAGTCACTTTACATTTTAGTCAAGTGACTCAAATTTAACCACAGAAATTTTATCATACATATATAAATCTCCTGAGAATGAGCAACTCAGGAGTGTGTATATGTATGAGGTGTAACTTCTGTCTGGGGTTTAATTCAGGTGAATCTGGTGCTGAATCGGATACAGTCATACCATGATCATTAACACAAGGCAGTGTGGGCATGTGTCAACTGCTGGAAAGTCAAATCAGCATCTCTAAAACAGTTCTCAACAGATTGAAGCACAAAATCTTGGTAAATAAGTTGCATTGACTTTGAACTCAATGAAACTCACTGAGCCAATAGCAGCATCTCTACAAATCATTATTACTCGTGGAAACTTCACCTTTGACCTCTAACATGTAGCTGTATGTGTCTCTTCACTTTTCCTTCAGACTGCATTGCTGTGATTTTCCAAATAAAATAAAGAATTGCATCTTGCATCTGAAAAGAGCACATTGAGCACTGAGCAACAGTCCAGCACTTCTTCTCTTTAATAAAATGATTCTGACAACTTTGCTAAGGAGTGCTGTTGCCCATGTAGTAGATACACCTGTGTCCACACTTTGTCAATCTCCCCCAAATTTGAAAGGACGTTGCTTTAACACTGTTGGTTCAGTATGTTGCCTGTGTACCTTTTTCTGGCCGCATTTCTTCTATTCTATCTCCTCTTCATGTGCCTGGATACAGCACTATTTGAACAGCCAGCTTCACTAGTAATGACCGTTTATAGTTTACCTTCCATGTGGATGGCATAAGTGAAAGCCTGTTGGACAACTGTCAGTCAGTAGGGTTGTGTAGACATAACCTTTTAAAATAAAAAAACATTTTTTTTTTTTTTCATTTTATGTAATATTATAATTTTCTGGGAAGCAGATTTTCATAAGTTATGAGCCACATTTATCAATATAACCAGAAATAATATTCTGAAATGTACCAATGTGTTTAATGTGCATATGTATATAACATTTGATTTCTATTTTTAGAATTGCATAATAATAAAATAATTTGCATTTTCAGAATTAAGTTACACTTTGAAGCGCTCCACATGTTCAGTTGTAATATAGCCTTTTCACAGCAGAGGGTGCTATAGCACTACTAACCGTCAGGGAATAGGATTCACACGTTCTACCAGAGCTGCTCACTTTTTGCAACTTTAAGCTTTTGTAGTCTTCATCCTACTCTTTCTTTTCTCCCTCGTATGTTTGTGTGCAGAGTATTCCCTGAACAGTGCAGACCTGTCCTCGTTGTCTGGCTTCAACAGTGGCAGCTCCCTGCACCTCGGCTCCATGAGTGGCTGGCAGCAGCAACATCTTCAGAACATGCAGCATTCAGCCCTCAGCCAGCTCGGGTGAGTGCAGGAAACTTACTGTTAAGGGTTTTGTGTTTTTGGGAAAATGCATGATAACACTCAGATAATTAACAGATATTTTTGTTTGAGTTGCCACGCTAAGACTTCTGCACTGTTCTACAACTTCACTTGTTAGGTCAAACAATAAGTGACACCTCACTGTTTTCACATGTGTGCGCGCAGGAGTGCTGACTGCATGCTTGTGTGTACAGACTTGACTTTACAATCACCTTGTCTCTTGCTCTGTAACTCTGTAACCCCTTTGCCTTTCCTTTTTCCTTCCAACAGAAATTGCTCTAGCTCTCACTTATGTCAGGGTTCAAATCTATCCCTGCCCTCTGCTCAAAGCCTGCACATCAAGTCCGAACCTGTTTCTCCTCCTAGAGATCGCACCAGCAGCACACCAGGGGGCTACGGCGGCGGGGTGCCACCCAGTCAGAACCCCCAGTCCCGCCAGGACTCGGGACGCTCCCCCGTCGATAGCCTGAGCAGTTGTAGCAGCTCCCACGAGGGCAGTGACCGCGACGAGCACAGGAATGAGTTCCACTCGCCCCTAGGACTGGCCCGGCCTGCCCTGGATGAGCGAGAGAGCCCCTCCATCAAGCGGGTGCGGTTGTCAGAGGGATGGGCAACATGATAGCTCTGCCGACATCCCTGGCTGTGCCCCAAGTTGCCCGGAGACCCTGACAATGCAGCATTTCGATGCCCCCAAAGTCAGCTCCCATTTCCTTGTCAAGCACCACCCGACCCCACAGCCTCTCTCCTTTTATCTCTTTAAAGATGAAGGAAGGAAAAGGGACAACCCTTTTCAAAAAATGTTTTGTAATTTCTTTTTCTTTTTAATTATTATTATTTACTTCTTTTTGTTGAATGTGTGCGTGTGTGTGTGCTTTACTTATTGACATTATATAAACCAGTCAGGGTGATGTAATGGGCTTTTGGGGGGACCGGTGTTGGTTTGGATGGGGGATTTATGCTGGGGAACTATGCATAAACTGTATTGTGTGTGGATAAAAGAATCACATGCATATATCTCTACACGTATTTATGTGTACATATATGCATATCAGCATATAAAAAGAAGTAGTCAGGTACTCCGTCTCATAAAACAACGTACTTACAATTTGCCTCAGTGATGTATCATTAACTAGAAACAAAAAATGATAAAAAAAAAAAAACATTAACATGAGAGTGAGTGTGTCCGGGGGGGAGGGAGGGAACACCTTGCACTTGAGTTGGACAAAAAGTACGTGTGTACAGTATCAGTTTCATTGGTTATGCTCCTTCTCCGCAGTCCTCCCTTGCAAAAACGTGTTAACATTAGATGATGTCATGTTGCAGGTTCAACGTATTTATGTAAATAGTGGATTAACAGGTGGGGGGAGGGGTGTTGCAGGCAAGGGGTTAAAAAGTTGCCAGACATTTCAAGATTTATGAACTCAATAAATGAAAAAGCTATTATGCAACATTTGAAGGATTGTACAGGTAAAACATGCAGGAACCCAATGCTAGGTGTCGATTTTTTTTTGGACTCTGGTTAGAGGACGGAGTGAGGACCACCCTTCGATCTAAGAGCTGCGTTGGTGTAATCATGAAAACTCGGGTTCTAGTATTAACTTCTCAGTATTGATGAACAAAAAAAAGATGAAAAAAATTTTAAAAAAACAACAATTGTACGATACACTTGCTTATATTTTCATATGAAAGGAATACAATGCAAAGCATTTTGTGGCTTTTTGTAGTTTCTATAAGCCAGAATGTGTTTTTGATAGCTTTGCTAATGAAAGAGGGATAGTTCACCCAGAGAAAGAGAGAGGGTTGGGGGGATGATTGGGCTTTCACGCCCTAAGCCATGAAAAACAGATTGAGATCCAATGCTTTGCTGAACTGTTTTATCTTTGTAGAGGTTTGTTTTTAAACGTGTATTTCTAATTATTATATATAATAATGGTAATATTAAGAATCTTTAAAAAAATCTGTGAAATTAACATGCTTGTGTATAGCTTTCTAATATATGAATATATATAATGATTTTTTTTTTTTCGGTTTTTAGTGAAGTTTCTATGTGCAGTTGCACATGTTGTCTGGTTTTTGTTTCTTTTGAACTCTGAACAGTGCTGTTGAAGGGGCTTGTATTTAGACTAACTTTAGAAACCAGCTGGATTTGTGCAACACAGAGGAGATGGGGCCTGAATGCTGAATGCTGAAAAAAAAATCACAAAAACAGTGTGCTTGTGGAAAATGTCAGAAGACTGAAACTGGAGATGAATGGAAATAAAAGGTTCGACGTATTCTGCTCATCTCACACACCAAGAAATATGATGGGAATCTGGTTGCGTTTGTATAAATTTAGATGAATCATAGGGATTTAAAAATGATCAAATTTAATCCCAATAATCTCATAAACCAGTTTTTTGACATTATATTAAAATCTCAGGTCTTCTCCAATCTTAAGTGTGTGTTCTAGATGTTTGACAAAGCTCACCCGAACTGTACTATTTCCTTTCGAATCATATTTAGCTAATGCAACTTTGCAAATGCATCATGATGAATTCCCACTGATCATCATTAGCATTTATCAACCTAAGCTGATTCGTCTCCTTGCAGTCTCCGCTCATGTTCCAGTCTTCAAAATGCATTTCCACTTGAGGCCACTGACAGTTCAGCAAAAAGGAAGAAACTGATCATGCTGGTATGGGAAAAGCACAATTTGTTAATTTT
This sequence comes from Brachyrhaphis roseni, assembly GCA_903066815.1. Lineage (NCBI taxonomy): Eukaryota > Metazoa > Chordata > Actinopteri > Cyprinodontiformes > Poeciliidae > Brachyrhaphis > Brachyrhaphis roseni. The sequence continues at coordinate 39,161 of CAEFZY010068000.1, forward strand.
AGATAAATAGTTGTTTTGGATTTATTTTTTTTTCTTCTTTTGTTTTTAAACAATGAAACTAGCCACATATCTCTCTCTGCCTCCCACTCCCGTATCTGCTGTCACTTAAGTGTTATTCTATTTCTGTGTGCATATTTCATGCAGGTTCACAATGTTGTTACTGTATACAGTCTGTGTAGTCAAATGGGGCAGAGCCTCTGTAACGGTGTTCTTTCTTTTATTTTTTAAAACTTCAATACAAAAAAAAACAAACAAAAAAAAATACAGTTGGGAAAATAAATAAATATGATGTTTCAGGCAGCATAAAGTGTGGAGAAACCAAAGCCAGTGGCATTTCTGTATTGTAAAATCAACTTTTATTTTCACATCCATTTTTTTTCGCAAGCATTGAAAAAAAGATAATAAAAGAATTTGCTCAAATTTACAATTGCTTTTTTCACATTTCAATCACAGTTAGTTGGCTGTAGCTTCAGGTTTTTGTTTTGTTTTTTTTTTTTGTTAATCTGCTTGAACAGCTTCTCTGTTTGATCGCTCTTCTTTTCTTTCCTCTCCCTGTGTATTGCATTGCAAAAGGTTCATATTAGCAAAAAAATTGGATTTTTGCTCAGAATCAAGAAAATCATCCAGACCTGTCACTACTCCCTGCTCTAGTTTTAATAATTTTTACCAAAGACAGAGAAAAATTGTAGTGTTGCCTTTTTATTTAAACACGTCTGGTGTAAGTGTCGGTACCTCAAAATTGACCTAAGCAGTACCTCAGCTGATTTTTGATAAAGTAACCTGCAGTGCAAAGGGGAGACCATCCACCTGTACAGCCATGTGTATTAACTTACAAATGCTAAATGTCCTGGCATTTACACAGGACTCTTTGTTGCTCCACTGTGTTTGTGGTCTATTTAAGTTGTGCTCAAAAAGTAAAAAAAAAAAAAAAAATGAAAAAAGATTTTTTTTTAAAGTGTAATATGGTATAAAAAAAAATAAAAATACTTCAAAGTCAGTCTTTAGTATCAATGTAGCTTGTATAAACCTGGAAAAAAATGGGAGAAAGTTTGGAAGTAATGTTTTTTGTTTTGTTTTTGTATTTTTCCTGGAACGCAAGAGAGCGGCTTTGAGTGGCATAAGCTGGCCTTTGTCGCCACTTGAGACTAAGATGGTTTTAAATTAAATCACATCTCTGTAACTCAAGGGACTTGTTTCAGCTGTATGTAGTAAAATAAATAAATTTTAAAAAAAACGTGTGGGGATGGAGTCCGAGTCTCCTCTGCTTGAGGGAAAGGCTATTTGTATTTTGCAGAGATTTCAGTAAAGTTACTGGCTTTCTTAGTTATCCTGATGTGCCTCAGTGTGATTTTATTGTGTTGGATTTGTTTCTGTACATTCCTGTCTAAACAGTTATTGATTCCATTTAGAACAACACATCAATATGACAGTATTCTCTGGGATTTTCTGAATAACAATGTCAACTGCTTAACACTCAACAACGGAAACAGAGAAAGCATTTTTTAAAATTTATTTAAACATACATTAAACAATTTAATGAAAATCTTATTTTTTTCTCACACTTATATTTACAGTGGTGATTTATTTTATTAGTGAAAAAGGTCTCTTGCAAATCAAAGAACATGCACGTGTTCTCCATCAGGTAGAAGAAACCGTACAAGAAAAAAGACGAACACAGTTTGTGCTTGCTCAAACCATGATTGGCTCATTGGATTCTAAATAAAAATAATTAAAATAATAAAGCATAAAAGATAACTGACTATACAGAGAAAATATATGTCATCTTGGTATTTGTTCCCATTGTTTTTTGCTCATCCAAATGATTAACACATAGCTGAAAATAAAGCGATCAATGAGGTTAGCTCAAATGAGTTCTTATTGTGTAATAATTTTCAAATCACTGTATTGCTCATTTTTGAGCTTATATTATAACAGGCACAATCCGGAGAGTTGCTTAATAATAATGTGATGACATTACAAAGAAGTCCTTCAAGAAATAAAGTTAAAAAAGAAAACCAAATGAAAACAAGATGCACTTGAGCCTTCAGCTCTCATTTTCTCTCAATTCCCTAAAATCTAGAATGTAATAAATTTTTGGTTAACCTCTGTCATTAGGATGGTTAATATTAAATAGTGGTAAAATGCAAAATGCACACTTTATTTCAATCTTCACAATTAGTTTAATCACCACATGGAAACTCACAGCAAGCTGGTAGAGCTTATTTGATCTTCAATATAGTAAGAAAACAGTATAGGTAAAAAAAAAAAAAGCCAATATTCATTTAAACGTTTTTCTTTTCTTTTTTTTTTTGACTTGTACAAATTAAATAAATTCACAGGTTTTTTTTATTGTGAAAAATCTGCCATTTTGACGTCATTGTATGGCGCTTTTTGAGCTTACATTATAATAGGCCTAATAAAGAGAACTGTACAAAACTGCTGTGATGACGATGAAAGAACACATTGAAAAAGACAAGAAAAAAACTTAATAAATCAACTAAAAAAATCATCAAAGTAGGGCCCGTGTTAAGTCGATAGTCATCTTTTCGTATTAGGTAAATAAAAAAATAATGAGCCTATAGCTTCGTTATGAGAAACCTGCAATGTTGACGTCACTTCATGACGTATTTGTGATCTTACAATACGTTTGGGCCAATCAGGACAACTGATTGATGTGATGACCTTACAGCTTCATCAGCGACCAAAGAAGGGAAAACATGAAATATTAGAAATAAAGACAAAAACAGAACAAAGGTATGTTAGATCCTGTTTGTTCATCCCTTCAATAAACAAGGGATGAACAAATTCCGTCACTACCCTACAAGGAAACACGACACTTGCTTTGAACATTATTTAAGTCTATTTAATATTATTGCATATAAAGACAAAACGCAAAGTACAAAATGTTTCAGTTTCTATCCATCCTATTTCTTGTCAAGTAAACTAATAAATTGCAATTCATTGGAATTATCTCAGTTCTGTCATTAAATGCTTAATGGTGCGCATAAAGTTAACTTTTTCTCATTAATCTGTTTTTCTTTTTTTTTTTCTTTTTTTTAAAGGTAAAGATAATAATACATAGCGCTACTTCGTATGTTGATCGCTGGTGAATCCTAATCGGTTTCCATTGGTCACATTACACCGCTGGGATGATCTCAAAAATTACCTCCCGTCTCAATTTAGTTTGATTTTTCGAGTCTTTGCATAATCGTTCGAACTTCAAATCGACCTACATAGAACATGATTTAGCTGGTGGCCTATTTGAGTTTCTATTGAACTGATGTAAGAAGCAAAATTGAGAGACAGAAAAAAAAAAAACATTCATTATTTCTCTAAATAATCTAAACATGAACAAAAAATAAGTCGCTAAAAATCCAGTAAGCTAAATAGTAGAATCACAACAAATATTACTGATTGCATTAATTAATTTCGAGTACAGTTTTAACGGATAGTTTATTGTTCCACGTCATATTTGCATGTAAATATGTAATGCGATGTAAAATAATCTCAACAGTTTGAACCCCATTGAAATCCTCCTGGTTATTCCACCAAATAATGATTCCTGAAGTCTTCCTGAGTTAAAACATTAGTATTGTTGTTTCTGTTTGAATATGTTTCCTTTGCATTATTTGACGTCTGAAAGCGCTGCATCTTTTTCGTTATTTCGTCCACTTCTCATTTTCTGCAAATGAATACTTCTTTTTTTTTTTTTTTGCTCGGAATTTCGGAGACACGTTGTCAGTAGTTTATAGAATAAAAGAGCAAAGTTAATTTTACTCAAACACATATAAGAAGTAACATCAGAGAAAATGATCATTCTAAGTGGTCTCTTAATTTTTTATAGAGGTTTATAATTCGCTGCTGCGATTAACGAAATCGAGTCATTCGTGGACCAGGAGGATTCGATTGAATAGACAGAGGTCTATCAAAGACGATCACTGACGCAAAGGCAAAAAAATCTATCGACTATTAAAAGACTACAAAAATTGAAAAATTATCTGTTACAAAGAACAAGGCGCGCGCACCAAACAAAGTCCATCTCGATAGAGATCGCATTAATTTTCCCAACCTTCCTTCAACCTACTTGCTTCATTGGTAGAGCAGAGTGAACTTTTTAAAGCCAAAAATCACGAGCTAATTGGAGCTAAGACGACGCATGCACGAACACATGAAATGCTTCTTCTTTTTCTACCAACAGTCAGGATTATTCAAGCTGCACGAGTCGTGGAAGCTACTAACCACTATTCTTCCTCCACAGTGCGCATTCTCCAAGTTTACCACTAGATGTCGCCATTCACCATTTAGTGAGTTTCATCGACGCCGACCCCGTTTGATCGTCATGGTCGTCATCTTCATCCGTCCAGAGGCGTTGCATGTTCCCAAAAACTTAAAAAAAATAAATAAATAAATAAAAAAACAACAACAACAAAAAAAAACCTTTATGGCGCTTCATACAGTAGACGTAAAAGCAAGACATGCTTAGAGAAGAAGATGAGAGCAAAATATGATCAAGTGTCCCACATAATTTGAAAGACATGTGCAATCCTACTTTCCATTCTACTAATTAATAATAATAATAATAATAATAATAATAATAATAATAATAATAATAATAATAATGTGATTTTTGGAATTGCTCATGGACTGTTATCCTAAAGGTGTGTGTGGTTGTGTGGTGGTAGGAGTGAAGGTTATTCGTGTACATTGTTTCCTCAATCTCAGATAGTCTTCTCAAATATGCTGTATTTGAGAAGTTAGACTATTTTACTACACCGTTTATTTGAATGAAAAACAACATGCTGAGTCCAACGCTCTCCCCAGTGTCACTCCGAAGTCTCATGTACAGACACATAAAAAATAACGTCTTCAAATGTAAATGTGCGCACACGAATTATTCACTTTTTTATTATTATTATTTAAAAAGGAACTCTAAATAGATGTCAAATTATGGCGTCTCGTTTCTTTTTCTCAAACTCAGAAGAGCATCTGTTAAAGCAGTGCGTCATTTTATCTTTTTTTTTTTTTTTTCAAATTCACCCTCTCATCTTTAAGGAATAACTCGGTTCGAACAAAAGGCGTGTTAATAACTTTGCAGCAAAATCGTTTTCCATACGGATATTTGAATTTAGTTCCTTCTACCGTCTGCCTCTTTATGTCAGGACCTATTGCAGAGTTTGGAGGCTCACATCCGCATTTATTTTCTTTAAATGTAATTTAGTGCTATTTCTTTTAGATTTAGCGGGATAATAATGACTTGTTACAAAAAAAATATTCAAGTTTTAATGACCTGAACTGATCCACATTATCAAGCCAATGGTAAACAACTGTCTGAAATTGACATTGATGCTTTTGTTCGGTTTTCTGAATTGCCTATTTGTCACCATCATTGTTTTTTTCTTCGACTTCTGCAGGCGATTCCAGAAAATTTGAAAGAAAAGAAAAAATACAACGCCTTGAGCCTAACTCTGAAGTTGGGATTATTGATGTTTTAAAACAGCATCTTGTCAATTTAAACTCCCATAAAGCGAGACTCGAATCAGCTGCTCCTAAAATATTTGGGAACAAGAAACAAGCTCTTATTTTTCCTTGCACCTGTGTGGGGTTCTCCAGGTTCCTGTGGCTCTGGAGGTGTTTACGTGAGCCAGTCTGTCTGACCACTGGTGCTGAGCTCTCAAGGATTTGAAGAGCAAGGTTCAGTGACGAAGGGGAGTAGCCTATAGGGTGACTGCTTCTGCCTATGGCTGCGAGAGGAAAAGTTTGCACTCCATTCATCAAAAGCGGCCTATATCAAGTTGATCTATGGTGTCGCTAAAAGCAGACAAGTCAGAGCTACAGAAGAGTCGGATTTTTGTTAACTGGAGGTAAGTTGGAGCGTTTTGTAAATTTAGAGAAGACTGGAAACATGCAAAATGAGATACGACTTGGATAAGGGGGGGGAACTAAAAGAGTGAAGAACAAAAATATGGAAAAGTAAAACAAAAATAACAATTATACTAAATGTTAAGATCACACACAATTATTATTTTGGATCTTTTCCTCTCATAGAATGCCGCACTTGCATTGGCGCGCTTCCCTTGGCGTCCGTGTGCGCGTGAATGGCAACGCTTTAGACAGCCCGAGCAATTGGATCGTAAATGTCAACGCTGCGTCACTGCTGTTTTTTTTTTTTTTTTTTTTTTTTTTTTTTTGCAGTCTGACCACGGGACTTTTTGTGGGCTATTAGTTTCTGCACAGACTGTGCAGTTTTCTGCGTCTGTCTAAAGAAAAAGCAGAGCTGCCTCTGCCCCCCTTCTATTGTTTATCCAGCCACCGGGAAGCTCTTTGTTCATGCATGCTGCATATGCATCGTAAATTTGCACGGAGACGTTTTTTTTTTTTAAATTGGAAGACCACACATCACTATTTGTACCATCTTTTTCAGGATAAATAACAAAAATAAGGTTAAAATTAAACTAATCGCCGCCACATTGCATAATATTGAATAGTCAAATTCATGCAAAAGAGGTCAGCCATATATAAACACAATGCAAATCTAAGCACTGAATATGCATCAATATGAAAAACAATACGCACACCAGAGCCAACGGCGTCGAGGAATTTAGATAGAATAGTCGGCGCGGATGGTCTCATTACGCATGGGGCGTTTTTTTTCCACGCAGAAGCAGCAGCAGTCTCCCGGTTCCACTTCTTCTCCTCTTCTTCGTGCCTTCCTCTTTCCGTCCCGCTCGCTTTATATGCCTTCTTGTTGGAACAAAACAAACGCAGTGGTCGCTCTTTCAAAACGGCAGTCATTAAAAAACACACGCACGCTGTAGTGGGTGTACAAATTATCCTCAGACTGCGGCCGTGCTGCACTGGCAATGTAGTGAGGAGGGGGATTTGCATATTTTGATGGGCTAATTGCCTTGATGTATTTAAATATGGCTGCACGCAGCTGATATGCTCGTCTACGTCACTGAACGTGCCCTCGCAGTTTAACTAAAACGTGAATCCAGGCGGCGGATGCTAATGGATACGCCTGCAATTAGGCAAAAAAGAGGGGGGAGGGTGAAAATGAGAGAATATTTGCTCTTTGTTTTGGTATTCATTCTTCTTCTTATTATTATTATTATTATTATTATTATTATTATTATTATTATTATTGTTGTTGTTGTTGTTGTTGTTTAGATGGGTATTTTCCAGGATGAAATGAGAAATTAAACAAATTCTGTTTTGCAAGGAAGCTCGGGAGAAGTTGCATTAGAAATAAAAATCAAATAAAGGTAAACCTGTTTTTCTATAAAGATAAACGTCGACAGAAGGACAATCTATTGTACTGACCTCATTTGAACTTTTGTTGAGTGAAAATTACTTTTAAAATTTCTGCTCTTTCCTCAAACTGCGTGTATGAGTGTGTGTCCAATTTCTGGACTCTGGTTGTCCTTCCCATTAGGAGACTTGCAGTAGTGAGACTTCTGGTACACTTAAGTCAAAGTGTGTCTTTCCCAAATTCTTTTTTCTCTTCTTTTATACGTTTGACTCTAGTCACAGACTTAGTTTATTTATTTATTTCTCTCTTTTTTTTGGAATTGCACGTTGCAACATTATTCCCCCATATTTTGTCTGCAAAACCCGCAATAAATGCGTTCCGTTTGTCAAAGCGTGTTAGAGGAGCGCCCGCAGCAAATTCATTACCACCCCGACTGCGAGGCTCAGATCGGAACCTGGTCAGAGAGGGTCGGGGATGGGGGTGGAGGAAAGGGGAGTGGGGTCCGAACAATGCTCCCTCAGTTCGTGCGTGCAACAAAAGAACCGAGGGAACTTGTTTTGGATTTCAGAGCACGTCCTCTACTCACGGAGAAGGATGGACTTTACACCCACCCATCCTCCTCATCATCACCTTCATCATCACCACCCACCGACCCCCCTCACCCCCCCCTTCCCTCCTCATCCGAACCCCATTATCAACAGGGGGTGGAGGTGGTGGTGGGGAGAGGGGGGATTGGTAAGGGGGTGAGAGAGAACAAGACAAAAAAAAAAACTTGCACACTCTCTGAGAGCTCAACTGTGCATGCACTTTTCTATTTGCTTCTTTATGGGAAAGTTGTGTCTCTCCCTCTCCTCATCCCTCCCCTCTTTTTTTTCCCCCTGCCCGTCTGTGCGTCTGTCATGTGCCTGGGATGTGCTCATGCTTTTGGCACAGAGCGGCCGTTGCGCGCCGCCTAATGCGGGTTACGAAGTGGCAGCACCAGTTTTAAAGTCTCACCCCCCCGCCACCCCCCCTTAAGCAACCAACAAACCGACCAACTACCCACCAACCCAGCATGTTTAGACGCCTGGGATTTTCAGTCGCTCCCCCCGCCCCCTTCCCACCTCCAAGAGGAACATTTACCTACACATCATACCACGATACACACGGACCTCGTTGTTCTTCCGCTTCTGCCGCCTTGGACACTTTCTGATTCCCTGGCAGTCATCTGGCTGGACCGCGAGGAAGTAAGTTCAACTTTTAGTGGCTGGTTGGAGGGATGCGCTTGCACTCTGGTGCGCAAAAAGTTAAAACGTACAAGAACGTATGCACAAGTAACTCGTATTGTCTTAGTTAGAATCTAAATGCAGGGAAGTTGTTCGTGCCTAAGTTAATTCCGATGTCTCAGATCGCTATGATTTCCCTACAGCGTTTGAAGTTAACAGATAAGACGGGAAAGATTTTTTCTGTAGTTATAATTGTCACATGGCACTTTAGTGCAGAGTGCGCTGTACAGTCTGCCAAGTTTGCATATGAGTTTTCGCGGAGGCTTGAGCTAAACTGGGATTATTATTATTTGCGTTCGCAACAGTTGGATAAAAATAAGACAGTATTATAAGTTTAAAAACCCCCCGCCTCTTTTAAATAGAAAAGGCGCTGTCTGTTGCTCAAGTTAAGGTTGACTACATACAATTTGAGATACGTGATCAGTACATTGCTAGAGAACAATAGGGACTGAACTGGATGCAAAAGCAAAGCAAATCTGCAATGACTTGTTTATGAAACGAGCTCCCGTGCTGCGCTGAAATAATGGAGAAAAAAAAACGCGCACTACACTGTCTGCATGTAACGTCACCAAAATTGTCATGCGGTCTCTTAAAAACAAAGCCCTCACACTAACTACAGCTTCTCTACGTTGTTTGCTGCACTTAATACTATATATATATATATATATATATATATATATATATA
>CAEFZY010068001.1:0-19981 GCA_903066815.1 Brachyrhaphis roseni
TAATATATTTTGTAAAAGTGAAATTTGTTTAATTTAAAAATCAACAAGTCCACTTTTATTAGTTCTATTTAATCTAGCAATGAGTTCACTTGTGTGGCCCCCTTGAGGTCAGATTAAGCTGTATGCGGCCCCTAAACCAAAATGAGTTTGATACCCCTGCTCTAAGGGGAAAGGAAGTTGATTAAAATCTTCAAAAATAGCAAATTAACCAACAAGCGTTACATGGACTGGACTCCAAAATCTTAAAGCACTGATTAAATTAGCAGCTGAAATTGTTTGACAAGAAATATGTTTGGACTAGAGAAAGAGAAGGCATTTAAATACAAGAATTTGTACTTTGTGGATTGTGAAAAGGGATTGAAATAATAAAAAGGAGTTCCTCATAATTACTTAACTTCACATTAAAGCTTCTGGATCTGAACTGGTTATCACAGTTATTCATGAGTTTATCAGTTATTTAATTTTGATTATGTGTAGATCTGAAAATAATATTGTTTGGCAGGAGCGTGGCTGATGCCAGTATACACATTTCTTTTTTTTTTTTTGAGTTTTAACATTTTTATTAGAGCCGAAAGAAGGAAAAATACATACATACATATACAAGCATACCTACAGGCGAAACCAAGCTCATGGCTTTGGCAATAATGAGTCTGTCTTCATAGAGCAGCGTGGCGCTTTTGTTCTGTTTGTGAAAAAGAAAACTCCTTCCCATCATCTCTCACAAAGACATTTAGAAGTCAGAAGCTTCATGATCCTCTGCAGCTGTCAGGCGGCATCAGGAAGGATTTGAGTTTTGTTGCAGCAAATCCACAGCAGAGCCGCTGACGCATTCGATTCAGTTTTATAAAAAGTTGGACGAATAGCCACTGGAGACACAGAGACATTATGACTCATTTTTTGAAGAACAAACGTTCTAACATGAACGTGCTTCATCAGCAAAAAGTCGAGTCATCTGAACGAGGTAAAAAACTGGCGTATGTATAGGTTCTTGAAACAAAAAAATATAGATCTTCTCATAAAATGTAACATTTCAAAATATGAGTGGCAAATACATATGTTCATTTTTACAAGTGTTACGTGCATTAATAACTTTTTAGTGCCATTTGCAATATAAAAACAAAATTAAAGGGAATGGGAGCAAACAGTTGGTGAAAACTGTGGACTTGAGTTGCTTTGACAGGAACAAAAATCCTTTTTTGCACCACCTTGTATAGACAACAATCCAATGCAAATCATTTACAGGGAATATTAAAGCATTTTTGTTCATATTAAGATCATCAGCTCTCAATAAGATGCATTGAATCCCTCCAAAGGAGAAAAACGTGTCCATGGTGAAGAGATAAAGAGATGCTGCACTAAAAAAATCTTTGACATCTACACATGCCGCAAAGCTGCATGCAGTATTTGCAGAAGAGAGGTGATCTGCGCTGGCTGTGAGTTGTAAATAACTTTACTAGCCTAATTGGAAATAGTTTAAATAGTTGAAATAAAGTATTCTTGTAAAGTATTCTTGTTGCTTTCTGCAGGAGACATGTGCAGTACAGTCGCTGCTTATTCAGCTACTGTGTGATGGAATTCACCATCACACTGCAGGTGGTGTGATGGTGAATTCCAGCTAAAGACAAAACAATAAGTGACACTTTCTCAAGACTGGACTTGATTTGTTACATGCGAGAAGATTTACATTAGTTTCTGTTTTATGATTATTTATAAAATGAAAAAAGCCTTGCACCTTCAATTTGCTTTTGTAATGAATTATATTGAAACTGTTTACATCCATTCCAAGCTGTTCATAGTATGCTGGTGATGGGCTTCTGAAAAACACCACTTCATATTCAGACATGACATGGCCTCTCTTTTGTGCAGTTATACCGATGGAGTATGAAATGTCCTTTCTGAGTAAACTGTTCCCACAGTGGTCACAACTGTATGGCCTCTCTCCAGTGTGGCTGCGTTGATGGGACATCAGATTGGCTTTCTGAATAAAACTCTTCTCACAGTGGTCACAACTGTATGGCCTCTCTCCAGTGTGGATGCGATGATGGGTCGTCAGACTTTGTTTGTGAGTGAATCTCTTCTCACAGTGGTCACAACTGTATGGCCTCTCTCCAGTGTGGATGCGATGATGGGTCGTCAGACTTTGTTTGTGAGTGAAACTCTTCTCACAGTGGTCATAACTGTATGGCCTCTCTCCAGTGTGGCTGCGTTGATGGGACATCAGATGTGACTTTGTAGGGAAACTCTTCTCACAGTGGTCACAACTGTATGGCCTCTCTCCAGTGTGGCTGCGTTGATGGGTCGTCAGAGTTTGTTTGTGAGTGAATCTCTTCTCACAGTGGTCACAACTGTATGGCCTCTCTCCAGTGTGGCTGCGTTGATGGGACATCAGATGTGACTTTGTAGGGAAACTCTTCTCACAGTGGTCACAACTGTATGGCCTCTCTCCAGTGTGGCTGCGTTGATGGAATATAAACTGTGTTTTCTTAAGGAAATTATCCCCACACCTGTCAGAGACATAAGTCTTCTTTCCAGTTTTGATAACCAGATTAGGAAAAGTTGAAAGGCTCCCAAATTGCTGTGTGTTCTCTTCAGAATGGGATGGTTCGTCACTTTTTCTGTCATCAGCTCTGCTCATACAGTCATCATTAATTTTGTTCCCGCTGATGCTGCTATAATTCTGTGGAACCAAATCGGGAGAAACAGGGAAAGAAAAATCGTATAATTTTACATCATAATTGTACAAGACAGAATGAAAGATTTGTCATAACATCTTGTGGACCAGTGGTCCCCAACCTTTTTATCACGATGGACTGGTCAAGGCTTGACAATTTTTCTGCGGCCCAGGGGGACAGATGGGGGTCACATGACAATTTAACATTTTTTGCCCCGATTTCCCTCTTATGACAATCTTAGAATGTTCGGAGTTCTAAGATTGTCGCTGCGATAATCATAACCGATCATCCTGCATTGTGTGCTGTGTTAAGTAGAATGTCGGGACCACTCCGATCCAAAATTGGGGCATATTCCACATTGTCTTGGCCCTTTTATCGCAGCCTGTGGGGTTTTCCCTGACTGAAAGCGAGAACGCAGCTTGTTGAATGTGACGGGTAGCCAATCAAACAGTGCGGAGACGTTATAACGGAGGGGAATCCCAAACAGCTGACATGGCGCAACTGAGAGTCCGGTTTAGTGCATAGTGCAGAAATAGAGCGGCTGCTCCCGCCGTCTTTTATCCAACACCTTTTCTTTTTGTTTCGTCTTTTAGCGCTTAAAATGAGTCCACAAACTATCACTACTGCTTCTACATCGTCATCCGTGTTTGATTTTACTGGATTTTCTCCAGGAATTGGGATGTTTGTGAGTGGAGTCGGTTCTTGTGTGGTGTGTTGCTCTTGCCGTGTGGCTGGACACATGAACCGACCGAACCTGTTGGACTTTTATCAGTTCTGTGGCAGTGACCACATGTTTCAGTAACGAGTAATCTAACGCGTTGCTATTTCAAATTCAGTAGTCAGACTACAGTTACTTATCAAAATCACTTTGTGTTACTGTGCGTTACTATCTTCTTTTGTTATTTCATTGTATTGCCTCTACTTGTCTTGTCGACTGACCGACGTCTATGCGACAGAAATGTAAACAATGGAAAGAGATGCGCATTTTGTTGGTGCAAAAACAGAAACTATTTTGAGTTTCTGTCACCAAGTTTGATTATTATAAGCGGTTTTGGGCTTTTTTTTGTTTTTTTTCTAAAGTCGTTTGCAAATTTAATGAGTGGCGGGTTTCGTCTTTTTGGGCTCGTTTTTGAACGTGACGTTTCTCATTTGGGCTTGGAGATAAGCAGAGACTAATAATAAATCCCAGAATTTGTCTGACATCCAGTTAGTTTTAGTCCATCATTTCCCGGATGATCCGTCCCGCTGTGTCTTTGTTAACATCAAGATAATATATTAGCTCTGAATTATGTCGAGCTTCGCGTTGCGCTCCAGAAAACTGCAAACATAGAGACTAATATGAACAGCGCAATAAACATGAAAACAGTCCGTAAAGTTGTGCAATTAAACGCCATTATAATTATTAATATTAAGATAAGTGTCACAAATATGTTAAGCAGCCAGCTGAGTTGTGGAGCCGCAGGAGGAGCTCTGTGCGCTGCGCTCTGACAACAAACGCAGGGCCGTAACGCACAACTTGGAGGCTGGGGGCAGGGTGGGGGTTTTAAAATCCTTCTTAGAGTTTTCCAGACAACAATGGACCACAAAAAACATGCACAAATTACTAAAGTTTTTTTTTTGTACTGTTGTAACCATTAAACTAACCCTTCAGTTCAGCCTTATAAGTGGAGACACATTGTTGATGTTACCTTTATAAAATAGCTTACAATTAAGTATTGGCAAAGATCAATGTAATTTTCACGGCGTTGTTGTTAGCAGCTGCTGAAAGTAACTAAAAAAGTTACTTTTAATGCAACTTAGTTACTTTCCAAATCAAGTAGTCAGTAATCTAACTAAGTTACTTTTTCAAGGAGTAATCAGTAATCTGATTAAAGTTACTTTTTCAAAGTAAAAAAAACAAACTAACCCATCACTGTTCTGTGGTCACAGAGGTTTGGAAAATCTGCTGACAGTCCTTAAATGATGCCGTGTGAACCAGACCTAAAACTCACAAGCTCCACTCCTCTCATCTCGTCTCTCCACTGCCCTAACGCGCTCTGACTCTAGTCAACATGGTAACGTTTACATATCCCTTCAAAATAAGATACAGATGCGCCACAAAAACTAACATTTATGAACATTTCTTCCTAGTTTGGTCACACACAGAGGGAAAATGAATATGTAGCTGCATCCATCAAGGCAGGTGGTAAACTAATGGTGCGTTCACACCAAAATCGTTACGTGCATCAAAAACGCTTCAAGTTCGACAATCGTGTGTTTCTGGTTGTCTCGGCCTTCTATGTCCCAAAAGCCAAAATTTCCAACAAAGGCCGTGGATAGTAACAGGTGGTTTGATTTGCACGCACTTCCGACTTTATTGTTTTGTAAAAATATATATGATTTATTTTTTGTAAAAGTAGAGACTAAATAATTACTAAAAATTTCTTGGTAACTTAGTCGAAAACGAAAAATAATCTCAATTTGATGTTTAAAGCGCTAAAAAATGGTCAAAAAATAATTTCCAAAACTTCCCGTCAACACACCAGACATTTACCAAACAATAGACCTCCACCAAGCACCCAGTGTGTTCTTAATTACTCAAATTAATGGGAGGGTCTAACAATTAACGCAATCTAAACAATTCCAAATATAAAAACTAATTACAAATTTTGGTTCTAAACTAGCTTAAATATATTTTTACTACCCAAAGAAGAAAACTAAATTGGTAAAAACTGCAATCCACAAAATTTTGCATAAATGGCCACAACACTGGTTTACGTTCAAAGTCTATGTGGAGGCGCGTCGAGGGCGCGTCAGCTCAACCCGTTGTTTTCCGTTGGATGCTTCAAATGTTCAAAATGCTCCAAAAGGTTTGAATCTTGCTGCGCTTTACGCTCAAAACGCTTTTGGTGTGAACGCACCATCAGCCTTCAGAAATATAAAATGCATCACGTTGAACACATTTTCAACCTGATGCCCTGAATTTTAATTAAATTTAATTCAAATAAAAGCAAACAGGAAGAAAAATGGTTACAGACACTTTTTGTTTTTAAAATAACAGATAAATTTAGCTAAAAACGTTAATCGGGGTATTTATGGTGTTATGGCTTGGACTTGACTTGACCGTTGGAGAAACTCAACTGTTTTCTAGCAGAAACTAGGAAGTGTGAGTTAAAGAGACGATGTGCTAAAAATAAAACCTCTGACCTCTACCCATGCAGCAATGCTGTTTGCAGGTGAACAGAGGTGATCTGCGCTGATGGGAAGTTGTAAATTATTCTATTATCCTAATTGTAGATAGTTAAAACAGAATAGCATATTGTAGCTTTTATTCTGAAGGCGACATGCGAAGTAGAGTGGCTGCTGACGCAATGTGACGTCGACTGATAATCCCTACAAGTTATACAGAGCCAGATCTAAGCCTGTGGCTTGTTTATTTTTGTCATAATAACTCCATACCAATTGCCTACCAGGACGACTGTCATTTAAAAAGTTCCCAGAAATGTGATGTCACATGAGAAACAGTTTCTTCCAGATTTCAGGCTCTAGCAAAGTTCAGATTATGAGGAATCATGATGCAGAGGCCACAACTGCCTCGCCAATCAGCAGGAAAACTATTTACACACTAGTAAAAGCATAGTAAGCTGGACATTTCCTTCACATTGAAGCAAGAGATGAAAATGTAACAATTTAACTAATAGCAATTAAATAGGTTTAAAATAAACAACAGGTCAATATGCAGAAATAGATGAAAAGAGTCCCTAAAGGACATGTACATCTTGAAACTACAGAGACAACTGCTGTGACTCTTCACTACCGCTGTGTTGGTGTATGTAGAAATGTGTATTTTCTCTAAACCAACTTAAACTATCAGTTTACAGCATCAGTGTGAACTCAAGTCAGAAAGCATGAAAAGGACTCACATCTGGTAAAGACGTCTCGGAGACGCTCACGTGAGTCTCATCAGCCGCCTGAATGTCCTCCATCTATGATCCAGCTCTGTTGAAGCAACACAATCAGAGAGAAAATTACAACATGTTGCCAGAAAGTTTATAAATAAACATGTTGTTTTTTTAAAAGTCAACATATTTTGTCTCACAACCAGTTTGACAGAAAAAAGGAAAAAAATAAAACAAACTAAATTCATAAACATAGAAGCTAAAGTGAAATCGAATACATGCCCTGTGCTCCCTTCAATGTGATTAATCATCTTTAGTCAACTTCGGTTTTAACTTTCCTCAGGAATAAAAGTCACTGTGATTATTCATGTTTTCAGCATGATTTAATCACGAAGCTATCCTCAGATATTTTCTACTCTAAACTACAGAAAACAAACTCACCGTTCAGCAGCGACAGATGTCCAATACGTCCTTACAAGTTTGTTGTTTGTTTTGATGTGATCAGTCTGGCTGCTGCTTTTGGTTTCCAAGGCAACCGATGGCAAGTACAGTTTAAAAGATTCAAATTCGAAAAGTCTTTTGGATACGAAAATGAAACCAGAATCGGCTTTATTCAAGTTTTTGCACACAAACAAGGAATTTGACCTCAGTTCCACTTTGCTCAACATTTTAAATGTAAACGTATAAAAACAAGAATAAAAAATTAATTCCTTTGTAAATATTTATATCTACAATGTTTTCATAGAATAGGAAGACAAGGTTAAATTTGTCAAATTCAATTCCAAAAGGGAAATGAAATGTTGTTGCAGCTAATTCAGTCTTCAAAGAGTTATTGTAGATGGTGATAGCTGTTGGCAGGAGCAATCTCCTGTAGCAGTCTGTTTTACAGTGAGTTTAAAGAAGCCTCTGGCTGAAGACTCTCCATCTCATGAAGAGGATGATGAGGGTTGCCAAAGCAACACTCTAGGAATGTGTGAGCTTTTTATCATTATAGCATGATAAAAAGCTCAAAAATGTTGATTTTACTTTATACCACCTCTCCCTCCTACATTCAGCTCCTCCAGACTAGCGGCAGCAGCAATTAGCAAACACTCAGCTGGAACTGCACGTCTGCTGAGCTCATCAAATGAACTGTTGCTCAGTCCAGCGCAGTGGAAAGGCATCGCTGTGATGAGCTGAGTGTCAGAAAGAACAGGAGCTTCTTAAAGAGACAGGGCCCTAATTTCAAGGTGTCAAATTGCAAAATCAGATTTCTTTTAAATAAAATTATGTTTAATTTATATAGCATTTTATTAGGACATTCAAAGATGCTTCATATGAAATCAGTAATTTCCTTCCACACACTGATGATGGCAAGATACTGGGTTGTAACCACAGCCGCTGGAGCAGTAAGCAATAAATCAATTAATCACGTGATAAATTTAAACAAACTCAATAATATTGTTTTCTCTTTTCTCTCCTTCTACCAAAAAGTGCATAATAAAATTTTTCAGTCTCAATATTTGGTCTCAACTAATCCTTAATTGACATTTTTGTTTACAGAGACCTCATGGGGCGGCTGGTATAAGTGGCTAGTAGGGCGAAGCCCTCCCTGACATTTACAAGAAAGTTGTTAAAATAAACAACTTAAAAATAACTACCTAAAAACGAATACATTTTATAAATAATGTATCACATTTTGTTAAATTTTCAACAAACCTGGTGTCAAACAAACTTCTGACAGCCCTATTCAACGTTTCCGTCTGTCACGGCACAGAATGATTGACAGGCGTCTAGCCACGCCCCCTCGGTTTGCGGCTCATTGGGGCTCATTTTGGTTGGCCCAGAGCCGCAGGATTCATCCAATCAGGATGGACTTTCCTCAAGCTCGAGTGTGTGTGGGCGTGGTTTGGCGTAGACTGAGAAGGAGCGATGGCGAGCAATATTATCATAAACCAGGTGGATTATTTTGCCTTTTTGCATCCCAGAAAAGTCGTTGGGGTGAGTTTCTCTTTAAATAAGTTAGGCCGCATTTAAAAATATATTGTATCTTGTTTCATTTTATCAGTGTGATTGTGTCCAGTGTTGAGGAATTAATTTGGACAACTGCAGAGGCTCTATGCAATTGGTCTTTGGTATGTTCCCATGGTTGCTTTTTTATGGTTGTCTATAGCAAGTTTTCTCCTTATTTTCAAATTAGATGGGTCTCTCAGTGGAATTAGAAAAAAGAAAAATAAATAAGTAATAATAATAATAATAAAAAGATATATATATAAATATATATATATACATATATATTAGCCCACCCTTCGAATATCACAACCAGCCACCACTGCTCAGAAGTCATTTTATTTGTTGTTTCTGTTTTGTTGATTTATTTTGGATATTTAAAATGCTTTCCAGTTCTAGTGTTAAATATTCACTAGAATTTCAAGTTTATTGACCTTTGAGAATGTGTTCTTGCATTATTATGCAGAATGGTCTCAAATCAGCAATATTGTTGTTTATTGCAATAACTTCTTGGACAATATATCGACCACCAAAAGTTACTGTGGCAGATCTTAGTCGAACAGAAGCTTTGCTGCCATTTTGTGCAATCAGACATTTTGATAAACACCAGCAGATAAGGCAGGTTAAATATCTTGCCCAAGTACACAACAACAGAGGTAGGGAGAACAGGAATCGAACTGGTGACCCAACGATTGAAGGGAAAACTCTTACCACTGTCGCCACCGTTACCCGTTTTTATGTTTAATATGTACAGCATTTCTACAACAACTGAAGCTAACATGTTTACTTGGCTGTGCTATGAAATGGTACTATGTAATAGTGATTACTCTTTCCACCATCGTAACAACAGTTTATGTTAGGAAATAGCACAGCTCTTTAGCTGTGCTTCACCACAGTGAACCAGGTGCAGTAACAATAAATGACACACTGTCAGGGCCTTAAAGTGTTACTCTCTAACTCATAAATTAGTGTGTTGTGTGATTTCTTGTAAAATAAAACACACAATTAAAGTGCTTTCACATAATTTGTATTGAAATGCCTTAACTCAGGTTAGACATATCTTTTGTTGACCTCTCTGAGATCTTTGCATGTCAACCAAATTAAATTTTAGACCTGAGGTGAACATATTTCATGTTGATGAGACTTCTTATGGTGTATAAGAGACCTCTTGTAAGTATAACACTTCCCACACTGATGACAGGTGAAAGACTTTTCCATGGTGTGGCTGTGCTGATGACTCTTCATATTCCCTTTCTGAGTGAATCTCTTCCCACACCGGTCACACTTATATGGTTTTACTCCAGTGTGGATGCGCTGGTGAACTGTCAAGTTAATTTTTTTGGTGAAACTTTTCCCACACTTATCACAGCTGTATGTCTTTAATTCAGTGTGGATGCGCTGATGGACCGTGAGATTGGCTTTCTGGGTGAATTTTTTCCCACACTGGTTACAGCTGTACGGCTTCTCTCCAGTGTGGACACGCTGATGGACTGTTAAATTTACTTTTTTAGTGAAATGTTTCTCACATTGGTCACAGCTGTATGGTCTTTCTCCAGTGTGCGTGCGCTGATGGACTGTCAAACTCGCATTGTGGGTGAATGTCTTCTCACATTGGTCACAGCAGTGAGGTCTTTCTCTCGTATGAATAACCTGATGGCCGGTCAGATGCCTTTTCTGAGTGAAGCTCTTCCCGCACTGGTTACAGCTGTATGGCCTCTCTCCAGTGTGAATGCGCTGGTGATATCTAAACCATCTAATTTTGCTGAAACTCTTCCCACACTGGCCACAGACATGAACCATTTTGCTAGTGTTGATCGGCTGAGTGGAAACACTCTCTGAATTCTCTCTGCAATTGTCGTGGCCGTGCTTTTCCTCAGAGTCGACTGGCTGATTTGGCTTCCTTTCACTGAAGCTGCTCACAGCCTCATCCTCATAAAATACATTCTGGAAGATGCAGGTCTCCTCCTGTGAATGGAAATCAGATGAAGGTTGTTGAACTGAAATAACAAACGTTGAGCTAAGAGCTTGAGAAAGAAGAGGAAAAACAAATACTTTAAAATAAAAACCTTAAGGTGTGTGCTATGTTTACCTTTTAGCTAAAATAGGCTTACTAAATTGATTTGCAGTGTCGATCATATGTGCCATGCAGATATGAGCCACTTCAGAGCAATGTTAGCACATAGTTGTGCTAACATTGATGTATGCATATTTCATGGCAGTGGAGTTCCTATTTTATTGCTTGTTCATTTTCTTCTATGCAAAACAAGAAAAAAAGACACAAAATTCAAACAACTGTATTGGTAATAATTGTATTTTCTGGGGTTTTTTTCTGTTGAGGTTTTGTTCGTCTTTAGGGGCCTTGACATATTTAAAACAGTCAAGGCCCCTAAACAGACTCACCTGAAAAATAGGAAGAAAATTTCTCTGTCCACACTAACATATTCTAATGATAGGAAAACTGAGGGTTTGTAGATTAAAAGAAATTGCTGGAAAAAACTCTTAATAAGATAAGAGATTTACTTAAAAAAAACATGGACATGTCTGAGTTTCAGAAGTTGAATATTTAACATTTTTCAAATTAATTTTTTTAGAACATTTTTGAGATTAATCTAAAAATTTCAACAAAAAAAAAATTCCAGCAAATTTTCAACCTGTGGAGCTCAGAAATGTCAACGTTTTTTTCTAGAAAATTTCTGAGTTTATGGTGGAAATGTACTCCATTTTTAACCTAAATGGAGATTCTTAAACCACTAACTATTCTTGAGCTTTTGTTTCTGAGTTTCCAAAGCTCAACATTTTTGACTGTTTGAACTCCAAAGTTTTCATGTTTTTCCCTAGAAAATTTCTGAGATTAATCTAAACATTTCTGAGATCTTCCTGGAAAATCTTTGAGTTTTGC
The DNA here is from genome assembly GCA_903066815.1 of Brachyrhaphis roseni. Classification (NCBI taxonomy): domain Eukaryota; kingdom Metazoa; phylum Chordata; class Actinopteri; order Cyprinodontiformes; family Poeciliidae; genus Brachyrhaphis; species Brachyrhaphis roseni. The sequence continues at coordinate 11,439 of CAEFZY010068001.1, forward strand.
AAAAATATGAGTAATAGAGAAAAAGCAGAGATGAACAAAGTTTACACATTCCTGACGGTGGAAGGAATCTTGGAAAATATATGGGTTAAGTTTTATTTATTTAAACGAGCAAAATGTACTATTTTCTTTTGATATTACATGTTTTGTCCTTTCAAGAAATGTAACTAGTTTGTGTTTTATTTAAAAATTAATAAATAAATGTTATCTTCTGGTTCAGGTGTACTTTCTATGTTCAGAAAAACAGCTAAAATCTCCACCCAGTTGTGGTAGCGTCTTGTCATGCTTCATGTTGTCACCATAAAAATGTTGCGTTGGACGTGTAATACATAAACAAATCTGGTTTGAAATACTGACAGACATTAAATTAGCTCCACTTGCAATGAATAAATAAATAAATATATATTTTTTTTTACCTCTAATCACCCCAAGTGATTATCAAAATGTGCCTCACATTTTGATAATCACTGCTTTTTATTCTACAAAGTGACCATCTTTAAACAACACACCTCTGCTGAAGGTACAACTGGATTATTTATGTTGCTGTCATCTTCCTCCTGGAAATCTTGAAGTTTCAGAAAGTTCTCCGTTTTGTGATCCTGTTGAAGAATGCGAAGAGAAAAACTCACAGCAGAAGTCACAATATGCTACCAATAAATGGGCTTATGACTGTTTTAAAAAGCTAGCATGTTTTGGTTAACTGTTAGCAAAAAAAAAGAAAGAAAAGATTTGTCTAATAATATCAAAAAGTGCTAAAATACTCCTTAATCGCAGATGAGGCGAATGTTTTTGTCCCAGGAGAAACACGCAGCAGTTTTTGGAGGAATCACAACAGAAACATATTCACTGAAATTCCAGTTTAACTAAAGCAAATTGTCAATAAATCAGAATTAAAAACAAATTGATAATGCTTATCAATGTAAAAAACAAACAAACAAAAAAGCATTTACTGATAAAATGAAAACTGAAGGAGTTTATGAAAAAGTTTCTGGATGGCAGAATCTACCTGAAAGGTCAAATAAGATGCAAAAATGAAAATACAAACAGTACAATAGTTTTGAGGGAAACCAGGCCAGATCAGAGGTGTCCAAACTTTCTATCAAGTCATAAACTTACTGTTTATCAGTGAGAAATGTCCAGTCAGTCTTTGCATGTCTGTGTTTTGATATGACCTGTCTCCGTGGTTCCCATGGCAACAGAAGCCGAGTTTCTAGATTTCTAAAAGTCTTGAGAAATTTGAAACAAATCATTTAAAGTTCTTAATGTATATTTTTAACTTCGACAACTTCTAGAAAAGTAGAGATGAACTGAATCCACAAAAATATGTTGTTTTTTTCCCAAATTTGAATCCAAAAGATAAAATGATATATAGATATAAATATATATAAACTCAGAAATGTTGCATAAGAAACAAAATTTTCTTTAAATATATATACATCTTTTAACTATTTAACTAACCACCATTAACTAAACGTTAGCTAATCACTAACCATCCAACAACTTGCATTTATAATCCATTAAATCCGATTCTTCTGCTCTTTCTCCTCGTTACAATGATGGACTCTTTGATTGGCCTTTCAGGTCAGGCCTGTAAATTACTTGTTTTATTGCAAATAAAGGCACTTTTGATAGACAGACACTTTTTATTTACTTATATTTTCTGTTTGTTACTGTTGAGTCAAACAAGAAATTATGTATATATCTAAAAAGGTAAATCATGGTGTGCATTTAATTTTTACACATACATCTTTATTTCATTCATTATTAAATAATGTCTGTTCATGATAAAATAGTTTAAAAGAAAAACACAGAAGTTTGCATTTCATCGTCCCACTTTAATGCATTTCCATATTTTTTTTTTGTTCAGGAAATGCCTGCCATTAACTTTATTATCTGCCAACATTGAGTAACAACCAGACGCAGGAAAACTGAGCAGACGCTAAATCACTGAATGTCCTCTCAGCAGACGACGTCCCTCATGTCCCTCGTCTCATACTGAGACACCAAATGCATCCTGATTATTTATCCTCTGTTTTTATTCAGATCTTTGCTTCTACGATCACATCAAGTCTTCCCTTTATTCACTGAAGCAAACTGATGATAGGAAATAGTAAAGTTCACCAAGTTCTCCTCTAAAAACACCAGATAACTTTTTGTGTCGCTTTATTTACTGGGCTCCTGTTTGACGTAGAAAAGCCTTTTGTCTGAACCAACACACTGATTTATGCTGTAATTCATCACAGAGTGGTTGGCTCGTCGCTCTTCTTCCCGGCTCCGTCGTGGAGATAAGAGCCAGAAACATTTGCTTTGTGCAGAAAACTGATTCAGGGTCACCTGGTGGGTTTATGCTGCGTTCAGGGTTTACTCGGAATTCTGAAATTCCAACTTCCAGGTCTGAAAAGTCAACTGGAACCAGTGTTTTCATTCTAGTTTTGTTTTATTTCATTGTGACTTCCTGTTAGTTAGTTTTAATTATTTTTTAAAGTGGATTTGCTGGTTTTTATTAGCTAAATATTGTTTCATTTCAATGTAGTTTTTATTAGCTATATTAGTAGTTTTAGTTATTTCATACTTTGGTTAATTTTTAGGTTCAGATTTGAAAAAGGTCAATGAATTGTATTGTGATTATGTATGCATTGATTGTCTCTGGTGTTTTCTCCCACCATTTTGCAGACTAGCATAGAATTACTGACGTAAACTACTTATGTGGGGGGAAACAAATCTATTTCACATCAGTTTGAAAGGCTAATAAATATATTTATAAACACGAAAATGATATTACATCTATCGTTTGTAATATTGATTGATGTAATATCTATTGATATTACATAGATATTGATATCTATGAATGGATAGATATCGATATCGTTCCTTCGAAACGACAGGTTCTGGAAATTTCCTCTTAAAAGTTCAAGTATGCGGCCGACTCGAGGTGAAAACTCATTCCCGTTGTTAAAAATAAACTAAAAGCAACATTTATAGCAGCGGACTGAAGAACAGCTTCTTCACCTTCTTCAGCTGTGTGTTTTAGTTAGTTTTATAAATGCACCGTACAGTTCCAGTTAGTTGCAGTTTCCCTCCATCAGTTACCGTTTTTATTTATTTCAGTTTCTGTTATTTTGTTAGTTTTAGTTAACTGAAATAATCTTCACTGGAGGCGGATTTCCCAGCGGGAAACTGAAGGCAACTCACGCGTTTCAAAATGGCCGCACCTCACAACAACAGTAAGATGAAGAGTAAACATGTTTATTTTATAAAACTGCGTTTACAATCAATGTTACATCTGCAGCTCTAAACTGAATAAATTAAAAGTTATGTTTGCTCGTGAAAATAGATTAAAGTTACGTTTTGTAAACAATGTTTATGGGCGTTCCCATTTATTGTTGAAAATAAATAAATAGCACAACAATATGCATCATTAATTTTAAGTTTCTGAAAGGACATTTTAAGTGCCACCATTTACTGTTTTTTATTTAGAAAAACATGAAATTTAAAAAAAGTTTAGCCTTTTCACTGATTTTGTAGGAGAACTTTGGAGATAAAAATATGTTATCAGATTTATTTTGTAAAGTTTGATGAAAGTCTATTAAATAAAATATACAATTATTTTGAATTTTGTACAAATGTTGCACAAAAAATGACATATAATGTTCTAGACATTTTGATGATCACCCAACATATTTGGAAGACATTTTACTCTTTTTGTTTTGGATTAATGTTACAGTTTGTCAAGTTCTATTTTGTGAATTTCTATGTAAATTTATCCAAAATTAAGCAATTATTTGCTTTATTCAAGCTGCTATTTCTTGCTGAAAACTTACTTGTGACTTAATTTTGTCTTATTTTAAGCGTATTTAAATATTTGCACTAAAAACAAGATCAACAGTAAGATGTTGTGTTTCTGACAATCATCTCAAGTCAACATGTTTTTCTCCTGTCTTTGCGTTATTGTTTGATTGGCCCGAACAAACGCATTCAACATTGATTTTTACCAAGTTTTTTAACCAAAAGACAACAGTTGAACGCATCACCGCTGCTCCTCCGTTGAGTTCAAGACGCTTTTGAACCTTGAACGCATCATGAGTTGGAGTTGGAGACACGTGCGGGGCCAATCAGGACCTTTCCCTCCCCTCCTGTCCGGGTTTTCTCTGCGGGCTGAAGTCAGAGGATGAACGGGCGGCTGCAGAGGGAGTGAGCGCAGCCAATCCGCTGCGTCCTGCCTGGTTGCGTGTTGGAGTCGGGTTGGAGTCTCTTCAGCGCCGCCGCGCTCTCATCAATCTCCGCTCTGCACCTGTTTGCGTGGATCCGTCCCGCGTGGACTGCCTCGCAGAGGAAATGCTCAGTGACTCATTTTATGCTTTGTGATTTATTTATTTATCTGCCGGAAATCAAAACAACATTTTTTTTGAAAGCTGATGAGAGTTTGTGTCCAACTCGTATAAAAGCGACCTGGACCCACAGACACGCCAAGCAGCTTGCGTGACATTTTCCTTTTTCTATCTTTAGCGTGGGAGGAAATGACCGCGGCGCGCTGTCATAATAAAGGAATAATCCAACATTTTCTCTGCTGTCAGGAGGATCGATCTGCGCCGCTTGGAGCGGATAAACTGGATTCTGGATTCATTGATCCGAGGATTTGACTGTTAACCTTCAGACATTTAACAATCCCAACGGTAAGTTCAGGAAATTAGGCAATAAATCTACTACTGATGGGAAATGACTGGGGTGTGTGTGTGTGTGCTGGACTGAAGGCATTAGATCACACAGTTGTCCACCTGTTGTGTCACTGATGGTTTTCTTCCGATATGGATCGATATCAAATACTTTTGTTATTTTATTTAACATTTATTTTACAAGATTTCCTCATAATAAAGTTTTTCATTAAATTATTAGTTTTAATTAAATTATTCTCCTAGTTTAATCGCAGATCGCCCTTTTTTCACTTTAGTTTGAATGAATGAACTGGTACATATATGTAGAAGGTGTATGTAAATTCACCAGCAGTATTTGGTCATTTTAATTATTTATATATTTATTTTATTTATTTTTTGTGGAAGTAACTCCAAATTATTCATGGATCATTTTTATATATATTGTTTGTAGAGATTATGTTCAATATTGGAAATAAAATGCAGCTTGTGATGCTGAGATGCCTGTTGACATGCTATTGGCCTGCATTTTTAAAGCAGCCAATCCAGAAGCTGTGTTTATGGTCCTTGATGCTGATTGGCTGTCATGGGTCTTCCACCGTTTGATGAACGGATGTTGTCGCCAAACCCTAATAGTCCGATTTAAATACAGATTTATCTCATGGGAGGAGTTGATGCATAATATCGGGTTTGGAATTGGGGGAAAAAAGATTGATCACTTTTAAAATAAAGAAGAAATATGAAATGGCAAATGAACTGAACTTATATAGCGCTTTTCCAGTCATTTTGACCACTCAAAGCGCTTTACACTAGAGTCACATTCACCCGTTCATTTATACACCGATACGCAGACCAGTAGGCAATTTGGGGTTAAGCGCCTTGCCCAGAGGCGAGTCAACATGTGGCAGAAGGAAGTTGGAATCGAACCTAAAACCTTCCGATCGCAAGACGACTACGTTGTAATTCAAGTTAGAGGAGGAGTTTCCAAACATTTACATGTCACCCAAACACGATTGGCTTCTGGCAGGGCAAACAAACAACTCTTCAAAATATGTAAAGAAATATTAACTTGTTGTCAGCTTTATTGACAGTAATTATTAAGAGTCCATGTGGGTTTTTGCAGCAGTTTTATCCACAGCGGTTGTTTGGCGCTTTCTGTCAAAACCGTTTCCGTTTAGCGTTAGCATAGCAATCAGAAATATGGACATGATAACATATCAATAAGTTATTTTAAGTATATGTTTGGAATGGGAAACAATTTAGATTTTGTGACAAAAGTACAATTAGATATTTCTGATGAAAAAAAAACAACAACAAAAAACAGCTTAGGAGCACAATAATATGTGTACAAAAAAAGACAAAATTAGTTTTTAAATTTTTTTGAGAATAATAGAAAAATAACTTAAAGAATTAATTAAAAAATAGAATAAATTATGGCGGTGTACACAGAAAAAAGGCACATATATTTACACCAAATACGTCAAAAGTGAAAAAAATTTGAATTTTCAAACTTGGAAATATTCTCGAAAAACAAGGAAATTTTTGAGCTTGAAAGTCAAACATTTGTTGAAAATAAAACTTTGACATTTCTGAATAAAAAAAAAAATTCACCTTTGAAACTCAGAAATTTTAAGGTTTTTTTTCACAGAAATGTCTGATTATTTTTTTCTAGAAATTTTTTCGCTTTTGAAACTTAGGAAATTTCCAAAAATTTAAAAAAAAGTAAATTTTGAAACTCAGAAATGTCAAATGAATGATGAATCTCAACATTTCTGAGCTTTTTCTAAGAATTGTTTTATATATGTTTTGCACAAGCTCATAAATCTTGTGTAAATGCCCAGTTCATGTTCTTCCTGTCCAATCATTTTAGATCAAATGCATTTAGATAAAAAAAAAAAAAAAGTGAAATATCCCTTTAGCTCAGCTCCTCCTTCTGATGAACAATAGAAAACTCATTCAGTTGACGTAGCTTTTCATTTTGGAGTGAGCTGCCGCCCCTGGATGGACGACACCCCGGGGAGAGAGCCGTACTCATAAGCTGTATTTGAATAACATGAATCCTGAGCTGTAATCAGAATAATCAGCTGTTGTGATGGATGTGATTACAGTGTGTGTGTGTGTGTGTGTGTGTATCGGAGGGTCTGAGTGGAACAGTGGACCCCCTGCTGAGCGCCGCCGCCCCCACACGGTGGCGCTCTGTGTGATTCACGGCCTCCCTGCACTGACCTGCAGAGCGCACTGTAAGAACGCCAAACACTGACTGAACGCAAAACACTCTTCACTTCTCTCTCTCTTTTTTTTTTTTTTTACAGTTTCAGCTGCGTTTGTTTTCTCATTTTTTGGGATTTGTCTGAGTTTCTTTCTCATTTCCCTCAGCAGCTCCTCAGCCGCGGGCGGAGCTGTCACCGGGGTTCATTAATGAGCCCTCCTCTGTTTCCCCATGTGGAGGAATGTTTGCGAGTGGGAGAGCAGAAAGAGGTGGGGGCTGGTGAGAGAGACAGAGCAGAGGAGGAGTGAAGTGTGAGATTATCCGACGTACCTGCTGCCGCCGCCGCCGCTGCTCAGATATTAACAGCTTCTTTCTGGGATCTGATGCTGCCCGGAGCGCGGAGGCAGCGCCGCTGGAGGCAACCCTGCTTCTGAGCCTCAGGTGGACAGATGGAAACGGAGGAGGAGGTCAGCGAGCCTCAGACAGGCGCGCCACTCTCCGAGGTGAACGGCGACCTGCCGGGGAACCCGTACCTGAGGGACGGGGCGCTGGACGCGGCGGGGAGTCCGGCCAGGGAGCCGGCGGCGCCGCAGTGTCCCCCAGAGTTCAGCCCCAGCCACCAGTGTGGGTAAGGATGGGAAACAAAGAGGCTGCTGCTGCTGCTGCTGCCTCCTCCATCTGGATACCTGGAGGGATTGTTTGATCGTTTGTTGGCTTTTTAATAAGGCAGTTTGTCAATAATACTGGACGTCATTCATAGTAATGAGCTGCTGTGAGAGAAAACTCGTTTGTTTTAATTAGAAGGAAAAACTTTGACAACAAATTTCTGGTGTGGAAAATTCAAAGACTTGGTTTGCTGAGCTGCTGAGGTTTTGAATTTAGAGTAATTTTAGGCATTTTGAGGGAAACTTTGCTGATAGTAAATCAATGTGATTGAAAAGATTTAAGTCAGGTTGCCAGATTATTGTCAAGCTGGGTGTTTGGGGTCTAAACCTGCTGCTTTTGCTCTTTGACTTGTACGGAAGAGGATTAGTGCCACTAAAAGCAAACAACAAAAACCCGAAATCTGACTTTTTTCTCAGAAGATTAGAGTCAGAATTCTGAGATTAAAGTTGGAAATCTGAGATTAAAGTTGGAAATCTGAGATTAAAGTTGGAAATCTGAGATTAAAGTTGGAAATCTGAGATTAAGATTGAATTTTGAGAAAAGGTCTGAGATTAAAGATTTAATTTTTTGATTGGATTAGGAATTGTGAGAGTAGTTTTAATTCTGAGATTTAAATTTGAATATTGAGAAAAAAAGGGTCAAAATCTGATAAAGTTATTTGAGAAAAACTGAGATTAAAGTTGTAATTTTCAGGAAAAAAGTAAAACTCAGAATTTTGCAATTGCGTTGTTCATGAAATAAGAAACATATTTAATATCTCCTGTGATTAAGTTTGTTCACTCCAAGTCATTAGAAAACATGCAGCGTCTTCATCCTCCTACCACTTCCTGTCGTCGTCTTTGTCATTTCTGCCAGTAGTAACATACAGCTGTTGACCATGTGACTTTCTGTGATGCTCAGAAACTTGTTTTTAAATCCCAATTCTCACAAAATTAGAATTATGAGTTTAACCTGTTAACCTCCACCCGCCAGAAGCTTATGCACAATTGTTTTACATTCCCAAATGCCAATGGTCACAAAAA